>CAUYPK010004441.1:0-14686 GCA_963574355.1 Loris lydekkerianus
TAAAATAAAGATTCCCAAAGTAATCACTATAAACAGAAACAATTATGACAAACGAAACATAAAGAGAAAAAGTGCTCACGGTCCCTTACTAATCCTAATAAGACAACTATTTAAGAGCCCACAATTCTAATCTTAAAACCAATTAAGGTTGTGACTGATCAAAAACCTTGATATTATAAAGATTTTAATTTTTTCTCAAAATGATTGATAGATTATATGCAATGTTCCTCAAAATTCCAGCAGGTTTTTTAAAAACTGGTATAAACTGATTTGTATGAGAATAACAAAGATAATCTAGAACACGACTATCCAACCTGCAACCCATGGGCTACATGAAGATTCTATTTTGTTAATCTGTGGTGTTAAGATATCAAAAAAAGTATGCATAGACCTTTTCTTTTTGCTTTCATTAGTATTTGTGTATTTAATGTATGGCCTAAGACAATGCAATGTGTATTCTTCTAATATGTAGCAGAGGGGGAAAAAAAAGTTGGACATCCCTGATTTCTAGAACTATGGACTATGGTTGAAATAGTTAAAAGTGATTTTTAAAACCATTTTTAAAGGTTATTAAGAAAGAAAGAAAGAAAGAAAGAAAGATCGAAGAGATCTTTATGGCCCACAAAGCCTTCAGAGAAAAAGATTGCCAACCCCTGATCTATAAGCAAAGAACCAGAAGGCTTGCACAAATATATTATCAAGATTTACTATAAAACCATAGTAATTAAAACAGTATGATTCTGATACAAGGGCAGACAATAGAGAGTTCAGAAACAAACACATTTAGACACCAGATTTACGATGGAGTCACTGCAAAGTAGCCTACTGAAAAGGGGATGACTTTTCCAATAAATGGTGTTGGGGTCAAAGGATAACCCTGTGGGAAAATAAAGAATCTTGACCTCACACTATACATTAAAAAAAAAAAAAAAAAAATTGTGAGCTCGGCACCTGTATAGCACAGTGGTTATGGTGCCAGCCACATGCACTGAGGCTGACAGGTTCGAGCCTGGCCAGGGCCAGCTAATCAACAATGACAACTGCAACAACAACAACAAAAATAGCTGGGCATGTGGCAGGTGCCTATAGTGCCAGGTACTTAGGAGGCTGAGGCAAGAGAATCACTTAAGCCTAAGAGTTGGAGGTTGCTGTGAGTTGTGACATCATAGCACTCTACTGAGGGTGACATAAGACTCTGTCTCAAAAAAAAAAAAAATTCTGTATAGAATGCTCATTTAAAAATAAATAAAGCAATAAAAGAGGGAAGAAAAAAGAACAATATATTAATAACTTTGAAGATTCTTAAATTGGACATAAAAAAAGCACTAACCATTAAGAAAAAGGAAAAGATTAATAAACTGGACTACTAAATTAAGATCAAGAATTTCTATTAATCTGGTTTGGCACCCATAGCACAGTGGTTACAGCACCAGCCACATACACCAAAGCTAGCGGATTGAAACCCTGCCCGGGCCAGCTAAACAACAATGACAACTGCAACAAAAAAATAGCTGGGCATTGTGGCAGGCACTTGTAGTCCCAGCTACTTGGAAGGCTGAGGCAAGAGAATCACTTAAGCCTAAGACTTTGATGTTGCTGTGAGCTGTGACACCACAGCACTCTACCGAGGGAGCCATCGTTAAACACTGTATCAAAAAAAAAAAAAAAAAAAAAAAAAAAAGAATTTCTATTAATCAAAAGACACCACTAAGTCTTAGGGTTCATAAGGGTTCACTGGATCTAATTATAGTTTTTTTATTTTTTTCCAACAGTTCTACCTATTTGTAAAGATGGATGTATCGTGACATTTTTCTTCTTACAAGCCTACTCAAGAACAAAGAGCACATTTAATATTTTAAAAAATAAAATGAAACTGGCTTGGTGCCTATAGCTCAAGCAGCTAAGGCGCCAGCTACATATACCAGAGTTGGAGGGTTTGAATCCAGCCCAGACCTGCCAAACAACAAAGACAACTACAACCAAAAAATAGCTGGGCGTTGTGGCAGGTGCCTGTAGTCCCAACTACTTGGGAGGCTGAGGCAAGAGAATCGCTTATGCCCAGGAATTGGAGGTTGCTGTGAGCTGTGATACCACAGCACTCTACTGAGGGCAACAGCTTGAGGAAGAAAGAAAAGAAAAAAAACGAACTTATATTACCTTGCAACTAATTTATGGATCCATTAGATTCTTTCATAAATCTAAGATACATTATAGGATCTTAGTAATTTTCCTCTATCTTAAAACATTTTATAATTTCTTTATCCTAAAACTTATTATTAATCACTACATATCAATTATCCTCAACTATGCTTAAAAAGATTAAAAATAAGACAATGAAAGAATGATGGAACTGCCGAGGACGATGAACCAAAGGTAAAATAAGTTGTCACCATCCTTGCATTGACCAAAATACTGCAGTCGACTTTTAAGCTTCATTGAGCACAACTGAGAATTCAACACTTTTCATTTCCTGACTACAATGATAAAGAAAATGACAGAGAAATTGAATGAATCAAAAGATAAGTACAGAAAAAACAGTATAGTAGGCTCTAAAAATGATGTCAAATTGATCATATAAGTGAAATCTCTGCCCATGAGTCAAGTGACAATATCCTGGATGAATATCCTCAAACTCAAGATTTGATAAGCAAACATTGTATTTCTCAGAAATACAGAAAGGAAATGTGGTACTGTCAATCACTTACAATAGGAAAGATTATTATGTATTTTGTGGCAAGAATCTGGACCATCTCGATTTACTAAAAGGACATGTGACAGAATTATTTCATATGATGTCTGTGTGCCAAAATTTACTTGCATTTCAGTCTTCTAAAATTTTAACTAAAATTTCTAACAACTTGTTTTTCATTATCCCTTTATTTTTATTTCTACTTTTCTCATATATGGGGGTTAAGAAAGCAAAAAGTACTGCAAATTGAGAAATTTACAACACAAATAATGGATAAAGAACTGGTATCTAGAATATATAAAGAGCTCCTGTAAATCAACAAGAAATAAAACCCAGTAGAAAAATGGGGGGGACCTTGAATCACCATTTCATAAAGGAGGAAATCCAATTGAATAATCAAATAAAAAGGAGTGCAATCTCAATTATCAGGGACATGTACATCAAAACCATTATCATGATATTCCTAAATGTTGCTAACATTTTAAAGTTTAACAATACCAAGTGTTGATGAGGATGCAAAAAAACTGGAACACTGAAACATTGCTTTAGGGACTGTAAACTGAAACAATCACTTTGGAAAACTGTTCAATAATATCTTATCAGTGTAGAACATGTTCATAACCTATAATCGAACAATTCTAATACTCATTACATATCCAAACAAAAGATTAAATACACACAAACACACATGCAACCAAAGAGAGATATATATACAAAACACCAGAGGACACGTAGCAGCATTTTTCATAATGACCAAAAACCTTCAATGAACATCAATATTAAAATGGATAAACAGATTGTGGTATATTCATACAAAGGAATATTGTAAAGGAATGTGAATAAACGAACTACTGCTACACACAACATGGAAAAATCTCAGGTAATACAATGTCAAGTAAAAGATGCCAGACTCAGAAGAGTACATACAGTATGATTCCATTAATATAATTAATATAAAGTTCAAAAATAGACAAAACTAATCTATGGCTCAGTATCATGGTTATTCTTCGGGTGGGAGAAAATGACTTAGACAGGATAATAAGGGTAACTTCTTGGGCACTAGTAATTTCTATTTCTTGACCTAAGTAATGATAACATGGGTGTGTTTATTTTGTGAAAATTCACTAAGTTGTACACTTAAGATCGTGTACTTCTCTAACCCTTTAATAAACAGAAAAATAAGTTTTATTATTAAAATAAAAGTTAAAATGTTCTAGGAAACATTCACTGATGAGAGTTTATTGGAACCATAGCAGTCTTCTAGAAGACATAGTGAATCCAGTCCTACGCAATACACATGTCAAAACAGCTCAAAAATGTGGTATGTTATTTACGTATAATAGTTTTGTCATGTAGCTGTTTAGAAATCTTGCTTTTAGAAAGCAACCTCAATCTACATTTTGTAAAAACTCGAGGCAATTTACAATACTTTATTTTAATACCATGTTACTGATAAATTAGTTTAGCAGTGCTCTCAATTCTTAACTCTCTACCCAGCTTTTTTTTTTAAAGGAGGTTTATCATTATCAGTTACAGGTTCATAGCAAAATTTGAATTCAACTAACAAAAGAAGTTCACAAGTAGTTTCCTTAATAATGTAGGTTATTCTCACTTCAGTCTCTCTTACTCACTAACCAGCTTTCCACTGATGTGATTTTTTACCTAATTAGAAAGGAGAAAAAGAACTATGCCTGGGTAACACTCACAAACTATATACCCTGTAAGGGCTGAGTGAGCAGAAGTAAAAGGATGAAAAAAAATGGCAATGACATAAGCTAGCTTGAGGAAAGATTTTCAAAACCAGGTGAATGATGTGAGTTTGAACCACATTCAAACTCAAGAACCAAAAAAACCATCCTTATCAAAGCTACAGGGAAAAAAGATGGAGAGAAGTATCACAAACTTAAAACAATATAATCAACCTTCACCAAGACTTCAGCTGACTAAAACAATGGGACAAACCCAACTAGACAAAATGTAAAGATAAACGTAAAGTCTTAGAAAAAGAAAAAAAAAAAAACAACAAAAGGGGGCGGGGCCTGTGGCTCAGTGACTGGGGCGTTGGCCCCATATGCTGAGGGTGGCGGGTTCAAACCCAGCCTCGGCCAAACTGCAACAACAAAAAAGAAATAGCCAGGAGTTGTTGCAGGCGCCTGTAGTCCCAGCGGCTCGGGAGGCTGAGGCAGGAGAATCGTGGAAGCCCAAGAACTGGAGGTTGCTGTGAGCTGTGACGTAACAGCACTCCACCGAGGGCGGTAAAGTGAGACTCTGTCTCTACAAAAAAACAAACAAAAAAAAAGCACACACACAACAAAAAACTGCACAAGTTCAAGATGAGAGAGATTTGGTTTAATAATAGCTAATGTGAAAAAGAAGGGAGACTAGGAAGCTAAATTGATGCTAAGCTTAACATGAGTCAACACTACGAGTGTGCAGACAAAAAAAAAAAAAGCCATTTGTTAAGCTACACAGTATAAGCAAGCACATTATTTATAATGAAATTGGTAATAGACCTAATGTCCTCTTCATCTGAAGTGTTCATTCTGAAGGAGACTAATAAACCAAAAGATAGTGAACAGTGTAGCAGGAGAAGGTTAGAACCAATGTCAATGTGAAAAGAAAAGAATTTAAGTTTATGTGATTGGCAGAGCAGAGTGGTAAGTCAGGGTGGGGAGAGACATAATAAAATGTGTACTGACACTACTGTAAAGTAGGGATGGGAGAATTCATTCTGCGTCGCTCCACAGAGGCAGATCTAGAATCACCAGGTAGAAGTACTAAAACATACTTAGGTTCAATGTAAAAACTAAACTTTCTAGGAAAACAAACATCTTCTTATATGGTAGTATTCCTTCTAACAGTGCCAGTTGTTCAAGCAGAGTTCATCTACTGACTGTCACAGGAAGTACAGAGGATGTAAAAGTGAAACAGAAGGCCTTGGATTCTAATCCCAGGTCAATTATTTATTAGCTATTTCATCTGGGGCAAAATACTTATAGTCTTCAAATCTCAGCATTCCTTATCTATTTACCTCAAGAGATTACTGAGAGGAATAAATAAGTGCAAGACCCACTATGATAAACTAAAATGCAATACAAACATGAATTGCTGTAGAAGGATATTTTACTAGATAATTGCTAAGATCCTCTCAGCACTGTGATTATTAACTGCACTTGTGAAGAAAAAATTTAAAATAGGTCCTATATTTACAAAGCCAAGATTTGGTAGGCAAAGAGATAAAACAATGTGACAAAAATCAAGGGAGCAGGGAAATGTGTTTCAGGAGGAGTTAAGAATGTTCTACTACAGCAAATTAGTCACCAGATCTAAAAGGCAATGTTCATTCTAAGAAATAAATACAAATTCAAATCAAAAAGATAATACACAAACCAAATAAATCAAGTCTACAAATGTATTCTTAATCACTGACCGTATGGATTAATTGGTGCTTTTGCTTTGGGAACCCCCTAGACTCAGCTCCACCTGGGTGTGGACATGGATTCTACTCTCTCAGCTACATGTCCTGATTGAGCAAGTTACCTCCTAATTCTCTCAGTTCCAGTTTATAAAGGGTAAATGCAGAATAACCAGCCCAGTTCATGCAATGTTGAAAAGACTCTCAAGACATAACAAGAATAATACATGCTGGGCAGTGCTTGTGGTTTAGTGGGCAGGGCGGCAGGGTGCCAGACCCCCATACCGAGGGTGGCGGGTTCAAACCCGACCCCAGCCAAACTGCAATGAAAAACAGCCGGCATTGTGGCAGGCGCCTATAGTCCCAACTACTCGGGAGGCTGAGGCAAGAGAATCACCTAAGCCCAGGAGTTGGAGGTTGCTGTGAGCTGTGATGCCATGGCACTCTACTGAGGGTGATAAAATGAGACTCTGTCTCCTAAAAAAAAAAAAAAAAAAAAAGAGCAATACATGCAAAGTCTCTAGCAAGGCTTCTTGGTACAGAGGAGGAATTCATGTTAATTGCACCTAAACTTCTCTTTGCTTTGATCTGCGATGGAGTTTTGTGCCACATCGTTTTCAAAATTATAAACTTAGGGAACAAATAAAAGATACATTTAGTTTTCAAATGTTAAAATAAGGTTTAAATTTAACATGATGATGTACATCCATTGATACTGAGATGGAAACCTACACAATATACAGATTACGGGAAAAAGCAAGTTACAAGACAATATACTCTGTATGATCCCTTTTTTATAAAAGCTATCTTTAAAATGACTATTAGTCTATGACATCTAATAGTCACCACTATTCCAAATGATGGAATTAGGTGACTTTCACCACACTGTTCCGTGATGTCTAAATTCTGTAGAGGAAGTATAAATTACTATTAATTAACTGTACTAAATAAGTACAATTTCTAGTTGGGAAAAAAAATCCAATGAAAAATATTTTTTAATTCTCATTTAGGAAATTATCATTTAGGTTAACATAGGGAGAAAAATGTATTTTTACAAACTTTGAAAAATGAATTTATGTGCAGTGTCTATGGCTCAAAGGGGTAGGGCACCAGTCCCATATGCCGGAGGTGGCAGGTTCAAACCCAGCTCTGGCCAAAAACTGCAGGAAAAAAAAAAAAAAAAGAATTTAACACTTTTAAAATACAAAGGATGTAAGCTGAAATCCTGTCAGTTTTGTTACATTCACTGCTGCAAGCACACAGCAGGAAAAATATTTGCTGTACAAATGGATAAAAGTCTTATCGACCCTCACACTAAAGCAGTGCTGGTCTAGGTTTCATTGCCTTATTTCAGTAGAATATTGGATTCTTCATCTTTATCTCTAACTAGCACATAACCTAACAAATAGTAGTTGCCAATTCAATTATTTGTTAAATAAATGAAAGCAAAAAGATAAATAAGAAGTCTCAGAAACATTATTTGTGAAACTGAAAAGTCAATAAGAAATGAAAGCATTAATCTACAATACTACATTCATTATGGACTGTAATCTCTACATATAGGATAAAAGCAGTGACAACAAAGAAACAGAGGCATGGTACCTTTTCTAGATTACATTATATTTAATAAGCAAATAATATTAACATCATTAATTAAAAGCCAAGAGTCTATATACAAGTAGAAAGGGAATATAAAATTGTATAAATGAAGCTATTTATACCAGCAGGGCAATGTAGCCTAAGTCAAAAAAAAAACAAACCAAAAAAAGAAAAAAAAAAAAAAAAAAGAAAAGAAAGAAAAGAAAAACACTTACCTTGGGCCTCTTGGACCTTCCAAGTAACTGCTTCTAGGAGGATCTGGAAGCAGGCCACCTGACCTCACTGGCATGTCCTTGACTGCAGTGATTGGTTGAGATGGAGCAGCTGAAGACTCCCCAAGTCCTTGCTCAGATGAGAATGAACCATATGGCAGAGTAGACTTGCTCAGAGGAGCTTTAGAATTCACTTGTTCTGATGGACCAACAGCTGATTGCAATGGAGGATGGTAAGTTGAGGGTAGGGCAGAACCAAAAGACACAGGAGTGGGAAGCAGTGCTGGCCTAGGTTTCTCGGGAACTTGTGAGCTCTGAGAACCGGAGGCTGGTGGAACTGGGGCTGCTGTTAACTGAGGCGGTAGCCCTTGTGGAACCCCAGGGGGAGGTATTCCTGGAGGAGGTGTGGCTGAAGACAATGGTGGAAGGGACATAACAGGTGGAGGTGCTGTTGAAGAGAGAGATGGTGGGGGAAGAACTGGAGGTGGCCCTGCAGAAGGGGGAAGAACTGGTGGTGGCCCTGTTGAAGAAAGAGATGGAGGCATCCCTGGTGGGGGCACAGAGGTTGGTAGAGAAGGTGGCATCACAGGTGGGGGCATGCCAGGTGGTGGCACTGTAGCAGGGAGGGCAGGGGGCATCACTGGTGGTGGCAATGAAGGAGGCAACACTGGAGGGGGCATTGCTGGTAGAGGTGGAGGCATCTGAGAATATGGAACAAAAGGAGGTGGCATTGACATGTTCCCCATATACTGGTTCTTCATGTTCTGAAATGAACTGACTTTCTCCTGGAGATAAGTCTGAGTGGCTTTCATATGTCCCTGCCATGTTTTCCACTGCTTCTCATACTCCTGAAGCTGATCTTTATGAGGATAGGAATGGAGTTGTTCCTCCCACAGCTGAAACTCTCGCTCCCATTCTTGGTAAAGATGTTGAAACTGCTGCTGCTGCATCTCATAATGCCGCAGCTGCATGTCTACAGACATGGTCTACAAATAAAGGCACAAAAGTGATTTCAAAACATTTAAATAAGAGAATTAATCACAGGTTAAAATATTAATGAATCAAGGCTATTTGAAGCCTTAGGAAATGAGAACATTAAAGACTCTGGAAAGCTAAGGATAAGCTTGTCCAGTTCCTTGAGTGATAATCCTCCTTTCTTCCATTGGCTTACTTCTGTAACTTATTACAAAATTGGAAAAAAAAACAACCAAACACTAAAGCAAACACCCATCTCAGCAGTAAGTATTTTTCCAGTTTTTACTATTACTACATAGCATTTTGAGAACTTGAAAAAATGATCTATTATTAATATAGACACAAGATTATGCCTAAAAGGAGACAAGTACCTAAGTCACTTTATCTTTTGTGATGTATTTGTTTAGGTTTTTTGTGACGGTTATTTTTGGCCTTTTTGCTTATCTGTTACTATAGCGGTTTGTAGGCAAAACACAGGTTAACCTGCAGCTACATGGACAAATCCCAGCCTCTCAATCCTTTAGCAATAATACTCTAACACCTTGCCTAAGTGACATGATCAGGAGACTCCATTATATCCCAAGTAATGCGACAGATTAACTACTTGGGCAACTCCTAGGTAACATCTAATTATTCACACTCAAATCTTTTTGAAATAACAAATCTTTTAAATGTCTTGGGGCAACTTTCTATTTGTCAACTATGGAAGCACTTACCTGTATATGTGGAGGATGCTGTATAATCTGTTGGTACTGTTGTAGAATCTGCTGTAACTGAGTGTGCTTCTGCATTATTCCCTGATACTGGAAGCCAACTCGATGTTGCTGGTGCTGCTGCCAGTGTGCTGCTGCAGCCTGCAACTGTTTTAACCTGGCATCCTCTTCTGGGTCCTCAGACTAAATATAAAAGAAGATAAATTTTTACTTAAGCCACAAGGCAGCAACCAAATAAATATTTTATAAATTACAAAGTCCTGAATCTCTCTATAACTAAGAGAGTTATATTGTTTTATTTGTTTATTTTTTGTTGAGACAGAGTCTCACTAAGTCGCCCTCAGTAGAGTGCTGTGACATCACAGCTCACAGCAACCTCAAACTCTTGGGCTTAAGCGATCCTCTTGCCTCAGCCTCCCAAGTAGCTGGGACTACAGGTGCCCACCACAACACCCAGCTATTTTTTTCTTGTAGCTGTCATTGTTGTTCGGCGGACTCAGTCTGGGTTCGAACCCATTAGCTCTGTTGTATGTGGCTGGCGCCCTAGCTGCTGAGCTATAGGTACTGAGCCCATCTAGTTGTTTTAGATTGAGTAAAGCTATTTTATCTTTTTTTTTTTTTTTTTTTTGGGGGGGGGGGTTATGGTTTTATTTAAACACAAATAAAATGTGCAAACAAGCTATTCATTTTCTTCACTGTAGAGCCTAGCATTGGGACTGGTGACTCTGATGGCCAGTTGCGCTGCTCTTTCCACAATGGCTTTGCAGTTCTTAGAGGAAATGCGAGCAATCTCTGTGCAGTAAGATTTGTTGCACATCAGCAGCACATCCAGCTCCTTGACATTGTGGAAAAGGAACTTACAGAAACCACTGGACAGCATATGCTTTGTTTTCTTGTTGCCAATGTTGGGCATCAAGATCTGGCCCTTGAATCTTCTCCAAACCCTGATGTCAGTACAAGATTTCCACCAGTTACGCTTAATTTGATTTATCGGTCTGACTGGTGCCAGATATACTTCTTGGTCCTCTTTTTGACAATCTTTGGCTTCACAAGGGGTCTGAGGGTGGCCATGATGCTGGATAGGAGATGGCTGCCACCTCTGTAGACAGCGTAGAGGAAAAGCTACCTATTCTACCTTTAAAGAAAACACCTGGGGGTGGGTGAGTGGGATACTCTCACTGAATGGGCACAGTGTGGGGGTATTTGGCACACCTTTTGAGAGTGGGACATAATCACAAGAGGGATTCTACCTAACCACTTTTCATAAAGTGTTTTGTCTGAAGAAGACTCGCAGCATTACTATTTATAGTTATACTGCTAATTAACCTTTAACTATTTATATAGCACGTAAGAAATAACACTGTGGGGTGGCACCTGTGGCTCAGTGAGTAGGGCGCCCGCCCCATATACCAAGGGTGGCAGGTTCAAATCCAGCCCGGGCCCGCCAAACAATGGCTGCAACCAAAAAATATAGCCAGGCATTGTGCAGATGCCTGTAGTCCCAGCTACTTGGGAGGAGGCTGAGGCAGGAGAATAGCTTGAGCCCAGGAGTTGAAGGTTGCTGTGAGCTATAATGCCACCATGGCACTCTACCCAGGGTGACAGTTTGAGGCTCTATCTCAAAAAAAAGAAAGAAAAAGATACAAACTAAATTGGATTTGAAAATAAAATGACATCTTTCTTTATATGTGAGCAGTGTTATTTCTTATGTTCTAGACAAATAGTTGAAGGTTAATTAGCAGTATAACTATAAATAGTAATGCTGCCAGTCTCCTTCACACAAGAAACTTTATAGAAAGTAGTTGAATGTATTAGGTAAATAATAGGTCTTTATCTACAAATATTAGCTTTTTGTTTTGGGAAACTAAGATTTTAAAAGATATGATTAAGGGGTAGTATAATCCACATATGATGGTTCAGAGCAGACTTTGGAGTTGATAGCCTGGAATTCTAATTCCGACTTCAGTTCTGATTTTCTGAGCTTCAGTTTTTTCTTGGAATAAAATGGGCATGAATTCTGCTTGCCATGAATGTCATGACATTGCGTATAAAAAGTGCTAAGTAAATAGTGGCTGTTCCTAACCCTGTGTTTATTTTATTTTATTATTTTATTTTATTTTTTTTGCAGTTTTTGGCCCAGGCCGGGTTTGAACCCACCACCTCTGGTATATGGAGCTGGTGCCCTACTCACTGAGCCACAGTCACGGCCCCAACCCTATGTTTATTAAAAAAAAAAAAAAAAAAAAGAAAAGAAAAGAAAAAAAAGAAAGTGACATGATGTCTATGATATGCTTTAAAATACTTCAGTAAAATCTTAATAACAAAAATCAATAGAATAGATTGATTTTTGTTAATCAATAGAAGTAATAGATGAAACAAGAATAACAAGGTATTGGGCGGTGCCTGTGGCTCAAAGGAGTAGGGCACTGGCCCCATATGCTGGAGGTGGTGGGTTCAAACCCAGCCCCAGCCAAAAACTGAAAAAAAAGAAAACAAAGGAATAATAGGGTATTGATAATTATTGGACTAGGTGATGTGTATATGGAATTCATATACTATTCTCTCTCCTTTGTGTATATTTAAAATTTTCCACACTGAAAAGTTTTATTTATTTATTATTATTTTTTTTTTAGAGACAGAGTCTCACTTTGTCACCCTCGATAGAGTGCCGTGGTATCACAGCTCACAGCAACCTCCAGCTCTTGGGCTTAGGTGATTCTCTTGCCTCAGCCTCCTGAGTAGTTGGGACTACAGGCACCCGCCACAATGCCTGGTTATTTTTTTTGTTACAGTTTGGCGGGGGGCTGGTTTTAACCCACCCCTACTCACTGAGCCACAGGCACCACCCTTTAATTAATTAATTTATTTATTTATTTATTTGAGACACAGTCTCACTATGTGAGAGGTTTCTGTGAGGTATGATGTGCTGTGCCATGGCATCACAGCTCACAGGTGCCTGCCACAACACCCGGCTACTCTTTTGTTGCAGTTGTCATTGCTGTTTAACTGGCTGGGGCTGGGTTCAAACCTGCCAGCCTCAGTGCATGTGACCGACGTCGTAACCATGGTGCTACAGGCACCGAGCCAGTGAAAAGTTTTTATTTTTTTTTATTTTTTATTTTTTTTATAGAGACAGAGTCTCACTTTATGGCCCTTTGGTAGAGTGCCGTGGCATCACACAGCTCACAGCAACCTCCAGCTCCTGGGCTTAAGCGATTCTCTTGCCTCAGCCTCCCAAGTAGCTGGGACTACAGCACCCGCCACAACGCCCGGCTATTTTTTTGTTGCAATTTGGCCGGGGCTGGGTTTGAACCCGCAACCCTCGGCATATGGGGCCGACGCCCTACTCACTGAGCCACAGGAGCCGCCCCAGTGAAAAGTTTTTAAATGGCCGGGTACACTGGCTTACACCTGTAATCCCAGCACTCTGGGAAACTGAGGCAGGTGGATTGCCTGAGCCCAGGAGTTTGAGACCAGCCTGAGATAAAACAAGACCCTGTCCCTAAAAATAGCCAGGCACTATGGTGGGTGCCTATAGTCCCTCAACCCTGGAGGTTGAGGCAAGAGAATCGCTTGAGCCCAGGAGTTTGAGGTTGCTCTGTGCTATGATGATGCCGCGGCACTTTACGGTGAGGGTGACCAAGTGAGACTGTCTCAAAAAAACAAACAAAGAAAACAAACTAACAAAAAAAAAAAACAATCAAAGGCATCAATCAACTGTCTTGGCTAGGTGCCTGTAGCTCGGTGACGAGGGCACCAGCCACATACATCAGAGCTGGCAGGTTCAAACCCAGCCCGGACCTGCCAAACAACAAGGACAACTACAATAAAAAAAATAGCCAGGCATTGTGGCAGGTGCCTGTAGTCCCAGCTACTTGGGAGGCTGAGGCAAGAAAATTGCTTAAGCCTATGAGTTTGAGGTTGCTGTGAGGTTGCTATGAGCTTTCATGACACGGCACTCTACCGAGAGCAACATATTGAGACTCTGTCTCAAAAAAAAAAAAACTGTCTTAAATATGTTCAATGAACATAAAGGAAGGCCGAGGAGGAAGAATCCCTTCAGCTCAGGAATTAGAGACTACCCTGAAAAAAGTGAAAATCCCGTCTCTTCTAAAAATAGAAAGAATTAACCAGATCTGATGGGAGTCTACAGTCCCAGCTACTTGGGAGGGTGAGGCAGGAGGATAGCTTGAACCCAGGAGTTTGAGGATGCTGTAACCTAGGCTAATGCCATTGCACTCTAGCCTGGGGCATCAGAGTGAGACTCTGTCTCAAAAAATAAATAAATATAGGCAGTACCTGTAGCTCAGTGGGTAGGGTGCTGGCCACATACACCGGGGCTGGTGGGTTCAAACGCAGACTAGGCTAGCTAAAAAAACAACAATGACAACTGTAACTCTCACTTTCTTGCCCTTGGTGGAGTCCCATGACGTCACAACTTACAGCAACCTCAAACTCTTGGGCTTAAGCTATTCTTTTGCTTCAGCCTCGCAAGTAGCTGGGACTACAGGCGCCCGCCACAATGCCTGGCTATACTCGGCTAGTTTTTATAGAGATGGGGGTCCCACTCTTGCTCAAATTGGTCTTGAACTCCTGAGCTCAAGCAATCCACCAGCGTTGGCCTCCAAGAGTGCTAGGATTGCAGGTGTGAGCCATCCCACCCAACCTGTCCATTATATTTTCTATATGGTTTGTTACATAACTCCTTTTGTTCTATATGTTTTAATAGGGAAATGCATAAAATATAAGTAGAAATTTATGTCAATAGACCTATTATGCGTAAAGATGCAGTCTATGACAACAATATAAAGAGAAGGGGTGGGGATGTAGAAGAGCAGATTGTATTTTTTTTTTTTTTTTTTTTTTGTGACAGAATCTCAAGCTGTCACCCTTGGCAACTTTGGCATCACCGCTCACAGCAACCTAAAATTCTTGGGCTTAAGTGATTATCTTGCCTCACCCTCCCAGGTAGCTAGGATTGTAGGCTATTTTTTTGTTGTAGTTGATTAGCTGGCCCAGGCCAGGTTCGAACCCGCCATGTTTGGTGTATGTGGCTGGCGCCTTAACCACTGTGCTATAGGCC
>CAUYPK010004442.1:0-27468 GCA_963574355.1 Loris lydekkerianus
CTTGAGAAATTATCCAAGAATCTGGACTCCTGGGGCACAGGCCTCCAGACCTCAGAGTGAGAGTGGAGGGGAGTGCTGGGAGCTCAGAATTGTAGGTAGAGAATATATACAGTTTTACACAGTTTTATGCCTGGCAGGAGAATGCCATGGCACCCTAGTAGGTGAAGTAGGTCCAGTTTTTAGAGGGTCTCTCCTGTGGAGTATAATGGGAAGACTTTTGAACTCTGCTCACTTGTTTATGGGGTACTCCAAGCCATTCTCATGGGGGAGGGGATTCCCATCACTTGGTGATGGATTTTGTACCTTTTGTTTGTATCCTTGGGGTCACAGCTCACCTCAGCAGGGTTGATGTGCATTCTTCAACCTTCCCTCTTGGCACAACACTAATCTGCCAGGTTACTTGTTAAATTTCTATCCTTTAACTCTCCTTCTAGATGGGAGCCTCTGTGGAAAGCTGGCTTCAATCAGCCACCTTGTCTCCTCAAGAAACTCTTTAGTTGGCCTGGTCAGTGGCTCATATCTGTAATCCCAGCACTCTGGGAGGCTGAGGTGGGTGGAGTGGCTGAGTTCAGGAGTTTAAGACCAGCCTGAGCAAAAGAGAGACCTCATTTCTATTGAAAATAGAGGCATTGTGGCAGGTGCTTTTCTTCTCAGCTACTCAGGAGGCTGAAGCAAAATACTCACTTGAGCCCAAGAGTTTGAGGTTGCTATGACACCATGGCACTCTACCCAGGGCAAGAAAATGAGACTCTGTCTCAAAACAAAAAAAAAAGAGAGAGAGAAGAATGAAAGAAACTCTTTAGTTTACCAAAGAAGGCTGATGTTGTCCTGGATTACAGTAAACTGGGGGTCACAGAGGAGGAAATTTTCTACAGGGTGAAGGAGGGGAGCAGTGAGAGAGGAATCTCAGGGAGAACCTTAATGTTGGCCTTTGAGCAAGTGGTCTGCCTTCCTGCCCTGCAGATGCTCATGAATAAAATTCCATTCCTCAGCATGTCACAGGCAATCCTCTAGATGGGATTTAGGCCCTGCCAGGAGGACTGACTAAGACAAGAGTTGGAGGGCAAAGTCAAACATGGCTGAGCCCCCCCACTTTGTGCTGTTTCTGGTAGCAAGCTCTGCCACGGAGGTGTTTGTTTTTTTGGCAGAACTGGTGACAGCAAGCCCTGTTCAGTCCCTGGCTTGTGGGTGTGCAGAGAAAGGGGTGGGGTGTGTGTGTGTGTGTGTGTGCATGTGGTTGGTGTTAAAAAAAAAACTCAAACTTTTGCTATTAGTTTGTGGCCAGTATGACATAATTCTGGGATGGCATGTATGCAAATTGGTGGATGGCATCCTGAGAGTAGAAAATGCTCAGACCTTCCAGAACCCCTTCTAGAGATGGGGGACTGGGGCAGGAGGTATGGCCTCAAAGCACATGAACAGCTTTCCTCACACTAATCTCCAGTGTCTATTCTTCCTGACCACCTCAAATTCAGCTCTTTTATATCCTTACATGAGGGCGGATCACCCCTTTGGGAGCATTCATAGGTGATCTTACTGGGAAAGTGCAGGGATTTGGGAGCCTCGACTGCAACTGAGAGTTGAACAGATCCATTTTAACAACCAATTACTCCAAGTTAAAAACCATAAATGCCAACAAAAAACTAATCTGGCCCTTTCCAGTCTTTTATTGTCTGACTCTATCCATACACGCCCACACAATGCTGTCGGCTAAATGGAAGTGTCAGTGGATTAATCTAAGAGATAAAAATGGGATCTTTAGAAAGTTTACAAACTCAGCAGTTGTCAGGAACCAGCTTTGCTTTGCCACTGTTGCCCATGGTTTCTGGGCTGAGATGTGCAGGTTAGAACAGAGCTCCCTTCCTATCAGTCTGGGCTGCAGAGATGCAGACTCACAGTGGGGTTTATACTGCTCTTGGCTTCAAATCTCTCATGCATCACCATCACATACCAGCAGCTGCGGGGTTCTCCCTCTCTCAACACCACTCCAAATGCACACATATACACACACACACCACCCCACATGCACACATACACAGCATCCTGCGTGCACACATACACACGCACCACCCTGCATGCACACATACACACGCACACACCATCCACACGCACACACACACCACCCTGCATGCACACACACACGTACCACCCTGCGCACATGCACACACACTCACCACCCCACATGCATACATACACACACACACCACCCCCCATGCACACACACACCACCCTGAATGCACACATACACACACACCACCCTCAATACACACACCACCCTGCATGCACACATACACACACACACCATCCCTCTTGCACACATATACACACACACACACAACCCCGCATACACGTATGCACACACACACCACCCTGCAGGCACACATATACACGCACACACACCACCCCAGACACTCTTTGGAGCCTGCCATCCCCACATTCACTTGATAAATATTTATAGCTTAAGAGACAGAGGGCTGGAAAGCACACAATAGCCATGGATCCCACCCACAGTGGGGCTCGTTTGGTGTCAGCTTGGCTTGTAAACCTCTCTGAGAACAGGGCAAGGCGTCCTGGGGAAGAAGCTATAAACATGCTCTGCTCGAATGAACGCTAATTGACAGAATCTTGAAACCAGAGACCGATTCAAGGTTCCCTGTGTAGCCCATGAGCTCTTGATCTCCATGTGTGCTGTCTTAATAGAAGACAGGCATGAAGATAAGACAGATGTGACTTAGGAAAGATGACTCCTTTAGCAGATAAGTAAAGAGATAGTGTCCAGATGTCCAAAAAAGACCCCTGCATGCGCTTCCAAACATTATTTTAAAGTTCTGGGTGTCTTTGAGAGCGTGGTTAAGGTTCTGGGTACTTCCCCAGAAAAATGCACAAAGGCACATACACACAGCCCTTGCATGTAAAAACCTCAGAGAGGGGCAGGTGAATTAGACCCAGGCCTCTGCCTTCCAGGAGCTGACACTCTTGCAGAAAAAGGTAAACAATAACAACAAAATGCACGTAAACACAAATGAGAAATACACAGTGCTCTGGAGGATTGTGGGGCTTAAACACTTTGAGAGTTCGGGGAGACAGACATCAAACTGTAAGGTATAGAGCCAAGCAGAGCGGGAAAGAATCAGTCCTAAATGCTATTTGTGTGTACTCTAGATTTCCACTGAGGGCCACTGTTTCTAGACAGCCAAGCGAGATATCTTGAGCTTCTGAATCTCATGGGCGGGGCATCCAACACCCTCCCCGGTGCCTCTGCTGGTTCCCTTTGAAGTCCATGGTCTCCTGGCACTTCTGCCACCCCAAATTTTGTCTCCTTCCCACATCACTTTTGTCCTCAGACTGTTTACACCAACATGAAATTCAGTCACTCTGTTTCTGCAGCAAGACAGTCAATCATACCAAGCCTTTACACAGACTTTGTAGAACATATGGGGGAAAGGGTCTTGGTAAAGGGTTGGATGATACAGCAACCTGGACTTGGACCATCCACTGAGTCCTTCTGCCTTCTCGCCACATTTTTGTCTCTTTCCTCTTTTTTTTTTTGTTTTGAGACAGAGTCTCAAGTTGTCACCCTGGGTAGAATGCCTTGGTGTCACAGCTCACAGCAACCTCCAACTCTTGGGCTTAACCGATTCTCTTGCCTCAGCCTCCCAAGTAGCTGGAACCACAGGCACCTGCCACAATGCCTAGCTATTTTTTTTTTTTTTTTGGGGGGGGGTCATTGTTGTCAGCAGCCGGGGCTGGATTCAAACCCGCCAGCTCTGGTGTATGTGGCTGGCGCCCTAGAAGCTTGCGCTACAGGCGCCAAGCCTTTCCTCTTCTTTTTCAGGAAGAACTCAAAAAGTTCCCACAGCCTTGGTGTGAGTTGCCCCTCAGGCCTGGAGCAGGAATGTGGCAGGGGATCCTGAGTGAGGGGACTACCCTCCCTGCAGGCCCTCATCAAGGCATCCTTCCAGCACACGCAGTGACTTTCCTAAGAGGAATTCAGCAATAAAAATCTCTCCATTCCACTTATATTGGCTAGTGGAAGAGAACAAAATCCACTCTGAGTAGATTAAGCAAGAGAGGATTTATGAGAGGGTATTAAGTGTCTTACAGAACTACCAGGAGGGATTTAGAATAGACTTTAGTTTGAGCTTTCAGCAAGGCTTCCTAAAGGAGGCTTGGGCCACCAAGGGGGCTTCTGTGTCACCTCAGCCAGCAAGCTGCCTGCTCCAGAATCTCCTGCCCCAGCCACAAGGCCCCATGCAAATGGATGCCCCTTATCTCCCAAGGTCATGAGGCCAGTGACAGGGTACCAGGTTGTGTGCTCGTGCCAGGCCTCCACTGAAGGACCAGCATAAACAGCAGACACAACAGGGAACAGTCTCCCGGGTTTCTGCCCAGATGTCCCACAGGGAGGCTTCCCTGGACCCCTGACTACAGAGGAGTCTGGGAAATGTAGTTTTAGTTTTCCAGAAGGCAGATGGAATGAAGGTTGAGTGTCAATCTACTGTGTATGTAAAAACCACAACATATCGTTTTGAATGTGGGGAGGGAGGGAAAAGGTTGAGGGGAGAAGAGAGCTAACTTTTATTAGGCATCTACTGTATACTAGGTAATTATATCCCTTACTTATTTAATCCCTGTAACACTCTCAGTAGGCATGATTACCATATTAAAGGTATGAGAACTAAGGCTGACAGAGGATAAGTCTTTTGCTCCAGGTCACATCAGGATAGATGCATCCCTGGACAATAAGGAAAATCTCCACTGGACCCCAGAAATCATACAAGCTAAGGAACGGTGAATGGACGGAGGCATCCATTAGAAACTCCAAATATAAACTGGGCGTGGTGGGTCACACCTGTAATCCTAGCACTCTGGGAAGCTAAGGTGGGTGGATTGCCTGAGCTCATGAGTTCAAGACCAGCCTGAGCAAGAGCAAGACCTCTCTAAAATTAGCGAAGTGTTGTGGCAGGCACCTGTAGTCCCAGCTACTTGGGAAGCTGAGGCAAGAGAATTGCTTGAGCCCAAGAGTTTGAGGTTGCTGTGAGCTGTGACATCATAGCACTCTATAGAAGATGACAAAGTGAGACTCTCTCTCAAAAAAAAAAAAAAGAAAGAAAAACTCCAAACATTCTGCATAGCCTCCACTCTTTTTGTGTTGTTTTGTTTTTCAGACAGAGTCTCACTCTGCTGCCCAGGCTGGGATGCAGTGGTGTCATCACAGCTCACTGTGACCTCAAACTCAAGTGTGATCCTCCTGCCCCAGCCTCCCAAGTAGCTGGGACTACAGGTTCCCACCATAATGTCTGCCTAATTTGTTCTATTTTTAGTAGAGATGGGGGTCTCACTCTTTCTCAGGCTGGTCTCAAACATCTGAGTTAAATCCTAGAGCAGGATTATAGGCATATGCCACCACGCCCCTGTATGGGCACCACTTTGATGTTTTCTGTGCGCAAACTCCTCTTTTCTAACCATTGTGATCACCTTAGGAACTACCTCATCAGCCAGTGTCTACCTGAGGCTGCCACCTACAGTGACACTCTGGAGGACCGACCTGCCCACTGCCACTCTTCTGGAAGCATGCAGGCTGCTTCTCAGATGACCTCCTCTCATGGGAGCCTTTCAGTATTGTCTTCAACATCATCCACAGTTCCAGAACATCATCCGACTCCTACCTCGGCTCTGAGTTGTCCTAACACCCTCATCACTGTCTCCCCCCTCTGGCATTTGTCATGAGAGTATTCTTGTCCTTCCCCACTCAAACAGTGGTTTTGGATTTGAAATCTGCTTGTCCATCAGTTACCAGCCACTCCACAAACATGACTGATCCCTGAGTTCTAACCTCAGGGGCCACTTGCAGTTTCTCACAGTGCCCAGACTTGTCCTCAGATTTATGTGGGCCACCCAATGGCATGTAACCCCTCAAAGACCCTCTCCTGGACATTCTCGTGCAGAGGATAACTGAGGTCTATCCCTTCACAAGCCTATCAAGAAAACTTAATGGGAAGGATGGGTGGAGGGAGGGTGATTGCTGGGATTACACCTGTGGTGCACCTTACAAGGGTACATATGAAACTTAGTAAATGTAGAATATAAATGTCTTAACACAATTAAAAAAAAAAAAGAAAGAAAGAAAACTTAATGGGATGAGTATGAGATGGGCTGATAAATCCCAGTGGCTCACCTCTACTCCTCCCTGATGATTTGGTCTCTGGGTAGTCAGTCATGCCCTGGTGTGATCCTCTGGGGTGTGTGTGTGTGTAGACTAGACATAGTTGTTTCTAACAATTAGAAAATGATAAAAGTGGCGGGGTGCAGTGGCTCACACCTTTAATCCTAGCACTCTGGGAGGCTGAGGTGGGTAGATTACCTGAGGTTCGAGACTAGCCTGAGCCAGAGTAAGACCCCGTCTCTAAACATAGCTGGGCGTTGTGAGGGGCGCCTATAGTCCCAGCTACTTGGGAGGCTGAGGCAAGAGAATCGCTTGAGCCCAAGAATTTGAGGTTGCTGTGAGCTACGATGCCACAGCACTCTAACCAGGTAGACAAAGTGAGACTCTGTCACCAAAAAAAAAAAAAAAAGAAAGAAAATGACAAAAGTGATGAGGTATCACTTCTGAGATTAGGCTATAAAGTACTTTGACTCTAATCTTGCTTGCAGGCTCTCTCTCTCCCTCTCTCTCTCCTGCCCATCTGCCTTCTCAGCTTGCTGGATTTGTAGAAGCAAGCTGCCATGTTGAAGAGGCCCACATGGCAAGGAACTGAGGGAGGCCTCCAGCCAACAGAAAGGAAGGAACTGAATTCTGCCAACAGACAGTTGAATGAACTTGGGAGATCTTTTCCCAGTTAAGCTTTGCAGTAACACCTCAGCCAACACTTTGAATCCAGCCTGTGAGAGACCTTAAACGAGAGGACCCCTGTAAGTGGTGCCTAGATCCTTGACCTCCACAAAAAACAACTAAAACACTTCCCTTCACGATACCCTGGGTTCTATTTCTAAGCCAAAGCTCCCTCTGTGAGTGAAGGAGAAGGTTCTATGCTCTCCTTTGCACGGTACCTTAGGGTTTGACCTTCTGTCCAGGGGAAGATATCTATGAGTTCACTACAGTCAGGCCCCATTCGTGGGCTTGCCTAGCAGATAGCATCCCTGGGCACCCCTCCTTGAGACACAGGCACATTGTGTGCCCCCTGCTTCACCATGGAGCTTCCTTTCTCACTCTGAAACAGAAGCAGTGATACAAAGCCCACTTCTCTAGACAGGGCTAAGGTGAGGGTTAGGCCTCAGAACTGAAGGAAGTGCTGCTTCTCCAGCTCCTGCAAGCTCAGGGTCAGCGGCTGAGAGACAGGGTCTCCTTAAATGCTATGCCTCAAGCATCTCGCTTGCCTCGTGTTCCTTCTTGACAGCTCCTGCTTGACAGGCAGACCTAACCTGTATTCCAGCCAGCCTTGACAAGTCATAGCCAGGTCCAGTGGCCATATTTCCTGCCAGTTTGATTTCTGAGTCAGACAGCAGAGGGGGCACCAGGATATTTTGTTGTTGTTGTTGTTGCAGTTTGGCTGGGGCCAGGTTTGAATCTGCCACCCTTGGTATATGGGGCCGGTGCCCTACCCACTGAGCCACAGGCGCCGCCTGAGGTATTGATATTTCAATCCCTCTATCCTGGTGTCTCCATGAGGGATGCCTGTGTTCTGTGTAGTAAGAAACTCCTTCTTTTTTTCCACCAAAGATCAACACAGGTAGCCTACTCTGTGGGAAGGAAGTCCTCACAGCCCTGACAGAAGGGCACCCATTTTGGGAAACAGAACCAAACTGCTCCATCACAGCAACCCCTGCCCATCCCCTGGAATGCCTCAAGGCTGTAGTTCCTGAGAAACGACATAACAGTACCTTTTACTCTGGCCCTAGCTGGTGGCCAATTAAGGGAGTAAATCGTAGATTTTCCCTGAGCGTAAAAATTAGTTCCTCTGCAGAAAGGATGTCTCCCTCTGAGACCCCCTCCCACAGTCCAACCCTACTGATAAGGGTTAATAAAAGCTTCTCAAAAGCTGAGCTGACTCCTGGTCAGACTCCACTGTGACCTTTTCTAATAAAGTCTTTCCTTAGTCCCTGGACTGGCCTCCTCTCCTTCTTGTGGACCCTTACGCCTGACTCTACCACTGTGTCCCTCACACCCCACTTCCCCCCAACTTGCTCCCATAGGACAAAACAAAGAGAGAGAGAGAGAGAGAGAGAGAGAGAGAGAGAGAGAGAGAGAGAGAGAAAGGCGTTTTACATGAGCTGCTCCCCTGTAATCGTATATGAGCATGGCAATGTTTATCAGAAGGGGACTCTAGAATGCCTCCAAATCTGCCAAGCACTGTGTGTTTGATAACAGCTACCAATTTGGGGTGCCAGGCACTATGCAAAGTGCTTTACTTGTAGATTTTTGTTTGGTTCACATGAAAACCCTACAAAGCAAGTCTCATTTTTAGGGATAGAACTCAGGTCTCAATAGATTAACTAACTTGTCTGAAGTCACAGAGCTAACACATCACGGCCCTGGCATTGAGCCCGGTCTAGCTGGGCTCTGAGCCTGAGTCTAATCATTGCTCTACACTGCCTCCCTGGCAAAGGTTGACTTTCTAAGGTTCAGTTTGCTTCTCTCTTCTACCATGAGCAGAATTCCAGTGTAGGAGGCTATTTCCCCCATTTCCCTCCATCACTCCCATGAAAAGTTAAATAAACACAATGGGAAGACTTCTCTTATACCTCCTCATCATACCCCTCCCCCAAAAGCCCACCCAGAGCAAATCACATACAAGAGGCAGCCGTGGGTGTGGTAGATGGTGTTCTACCCTGGAAGCACAATCACGAGCTTTAGAGCCAAAGACTCCTGAGTTAGTAGCCAAACTCCACCCCTCTGTAGCTGAGCAGGTGATGCCCCTTCTTACCCTCCTTCATCATCTGCGAAACAGGGTAAGTTATGCTCGTGTCTCAGGGTGCTTAGAGTGATTAGCGTATTTAAATATATTTAGTATATGATACATTATTTTATATGCATTATATTTTTATAATGTGTGTTTACATATATATAAATAATATATAAATAAATAAATAATATATAAATATATAAATATATATTATATATAAATAATATATAAATAAATAAATATATATATAATCTCCCATGTCAGCCAAGATTTCCAGACCCTTAAAATTCAAAAACATTGGCTTGAATTTCATCTCAGCCTTTATAAGAAACAAGATCCATTTGGAGATTTATTCCTCTCCAGATTTCAGTTATGTCAACTTTCCTTATAAGGCAAAGAGGCTACAGTTTTAGTTTTAAATGTTATTTTCTTCTTTGTTATATCCTAAGGTTCCAAGGACGATGCCAGGTATATTTTGGCCATTTTGAGGACCAAGAGGCCAAAGGAGAGGCAGGAAGGACCAGCTTCCTTATTAAAGACCCCTTCCCGTAAGAGTTCTGGGAGTGGTTGATCTATTCCAAGGTTTACAGATACAAGAAACAGAAAATCCAACTTGAATCCTTAAACAACCAAGACAATGTATTGGTTTGCAAAATCTAAAGTTTAGAGGTCATGTGGGCACCTGGCGCAGAGGCTCCCATTGTTTGGGGAGCCATAACTCTGCTGCTCTGTAAGTCTCCCCTACACCTCCCCTGTCAGCTTCTTCTAAAGCAACCTTTTTGGGGAATGGCAGGATGGCTGTGGACAGCTTCCAGGGCTGTGTGCTTCCTCACTTGTGTCTAAAGGATCAGGGTAGTTGGGTGCTCCCACCTAAAACAACTGCAGTGGCCAAGGGAATGCCAAAGGCTGGGATTTTGTTAATGGGCTTAGGCCAATTTTTTGGAGCAACCCCTGAAACTAAGAGTTGATTTAAGCTGAGTCTTAAACCACATTGTCACTTTACATCAGGGAATGGTGGCATGTCAGAGGGGAAATTGAGACCAGCTACTGGAGGGACAATCATATCAAAGACCCTTTATCAGTGTGGGGTGGGTGTATTCCACTGTGTGCATCAGTGTGTGTGTGTGGTGTTATCAGTGTGTGAGGTGTGTGCTTGTGTTACCTGTGTGAAGTGAGCATGCGTGTGAGATTATACATGTAAGTACATGCATGTTGCATGTTGTGTGTGCAAGTGAAGTGTATGAGTGTATTATCATAGCTGAGAAGATCACACTGAGCCAGACTAAGTGTGGCTTCCACTTGGGCCTTTCCCTTGACCTCTGCCACCTCCTTTCTGGCCCCTGGGGGCACTCACTGAGCTCTCTTCTCACCCCCAACCCTCACTCCCCCAGTGCGTGTGCAAAATCCCTTTTCCCCTAGGTACAGAAGATAGATTGATAGATTTTAAAAACAACTTGACTAACAAAAGAGAACAGGAAGGAAATCAATTCAGAGAGCATGGGAAACAAGTTATTTCTGACAATGTGAGTCCCTCAGTAATTTGCCTTCTACTTTGCCCCAAGCTGCTGTCTGCCTTCTTACTCCCTGCCTGGCCCTCACTGCCAAAGGTCACCTTCTTTCCTGCTTTGCAGACAGTCTCTGGGAGGCTTGTCCCCTTGCAGCCAACGCCCCAAATACCATTTGTACCTTTGTGCTCACGCTTGCACCTCAGGGCCCTCCTTGCCCTCTCGGGTCCCCCTCACCCCTACCCCTACCCCCACCCCTGACTTCCTTGCAGAGACTCCGTGGCCTTTCCAGCAACAAGGGGCCCACAGTAAGGCAGCTTCATTACAATCTATGTGGCATGAATCAGCACATCTAAACACAAATAGGAGAGGGGCCTCGAGCGCAGCCGGCTGGGCCCTTGAGCGCGGGATCTCAGCCCAGAGCGCGGCCCTCTGCTGCCCTCTCCTGGGCCCACCAGCGCCCGACTGGAAGCGGAAACCCTTGGCCAAACTTTTCATTGGTCTGGCATCTGGAACGCTGCTCACCGATATTTTCACCCACCCATCACTATTAATTGCTCTGGAAACTTCATCTCCACGAAGCTAATTATTTCTTACCCCTCAAATGTCAGCCTAAATTTCTCCTAGTCACCTACTCCTTCTGAGCTCAAGTCCTTAAAAAAGGACTTGTTAAAAAAAGAAAAAAAGGGGGGCAGCGACTGTGGCTCAAAGGAGTGGGGCACCGGCCCCAGGTGTTGGAGGCGGCGGGTTCAAATCCAGCCCCGGCCAAAATCTGCAAAAAAAAGAAAAAGAAAAAAAGGTCACGAGCGGCGCCTGTGGCTCAGAGGGGTAGAGCGCTGGTCCCATATGCCGGAGGTGGCAGGTTCAAATTCAGCCCCGGCAAAAAACACCGCAAAAAAAAAAAAAAAAAAAAAAAGTCACCTGTTGGGCTCCAACAGAAAAATGAGGCTAAAACTCCTCCCTCTCAGTACCATGGGCTTACTCGCTCATTCAAGAGTCACGTCTACTGCACACCTACTGTTTACTAGACATTGTGGTGGCACTAAGTATTCAAATAGGAATTTAAAAAAAGAAACTATCCCTGCCCTTATGGAGCCTACTTCTCTGCATAAACAAATGCATAGTAATGAGTCACCATCAAGGAAACCAGTAAGATGCTGGAATAGTAAATAACAGCTGGGAGCTGCCTGGATGATAAGGAAGAAACTGGAGGACAAACATGAGTCACACCCAGGGGATAGGAGTTTGGCGTGAGTCTTCCAAGCAAAGAGGCAAGAAAGCTGTTGTGACATCCCTAAAGAAAGTGACCAAGGCTGGGAGTCGCTCCTGGTGAAGGGGATGGAGGAACAGATATTGCCCAGAGTGGGCAGAGTAGAAAAGGTTTGAATTCTATTCTGAGGCCAGTGGGAGTCACTGAAGGGTTGAGAAGTGGGGCTTTAAGATGGTGGCCTTCCTCCCTCCCTGCCATGCTGCTGGCTGCTCACCAGAGTCCTGCTGGCTCCTTCTTCTGCACCTATCTCTAAAGGCTGGTGTTCCTCAGGACGCAGTCCTAGCCTCTCTTTTCTTCTCTTTCCACAGTCTCTTCCTCCTCTGTCATCAAACCCAACCCTCTGATTCTAAATAACATTCATTAACATGTGGGTTTGTCTTTCAACAGATCTCTCTTTCTGGCTCCAGAGGCATGTGATGAACCCTGTCACTTTGGGTACAGTGCCCTAGTGTTGTAGCTCGCAGCAACCTCAATTGCTAGGTTCAAGCAATCTCTTGTCTCAGCCTCCAGACTACAGGCACCCGCCAAAAGCTGTGGCTAGTTTTTCTATATTTACTAGAAAAATAAGAGCAAGAGTGAGAGCAGGGTCTTACTCTTGCTCAGATTTGTGTCAAACTCCTGAGCTCAGGCGATCCACTGGCCTCAGCCTCCCAAAGTGCTAAGATTATAGGTATGAGTCACCATACCCAGCAATCCTGCATTTTTGATGTAACCCTGATACTGTGCATTTTTGATGTAACCCTGGTACTCTTCCCTTTACTCTCAAACCTATCTCTCTTCCAGGTCTTCCTCATCTCAGCAAATGCCATCATTTGTTGAGATTTTCGAAGTAAACCCAAATAGGACTTTTTTTTTTTTTTTTTTTTTTGAGACAAAGTCTCACTACGTCGCCTGTGGTAGAGTGCTGTGGCATCATAGCTCACAACAACCTCAAACTCTCGGACATAAGTGATTCTCTTGCCTCAGCCTCCCAAGTAGCTGTGACCACAGGCACCCACCACAATGCCTGGCTATTTTTTGTTGCAGTTATCCTTGTTGTTTAAAAAAAAGAAAGAAAGAAAGAAAAGACAAGAAGTAGATTCAAATGCACAGGTAATTTAGTATACTAAAGGTGAGGTTTCAAATCACTTTGGAAAAGCAACATTAGTAAATACATGGTGATGGCACAGCTGGTCAGTACCTAGTGAAATAACAGTGAGTCCCTATCTCATTCCTTGCAACCAAATCCATTCCACGTGAATCAAATATATTATAATCCTGGAAGAAGTGGCAAAGGTAAAAAGAAGAAAAACAGAAATCATAAAGTATCTTAAAATGAGTATAAATTTATTGCTAATCTCAGTAACATGAAGACTTTTCTGAAAAGGCTATAAAACCCAGAAGCCATAAAGGGAAGATTTAATGAATTTGTCTAACTTTGCCTAAAAAAAAAAAAAGAAAAGAAAAGAAAAAAAAAACCTAAACTACATCAAAAAATCAAGTTAAAAAAAAAAAAGAACTAAGTTCAAAACAAGGAAAACATACTGACAACACATTTACGGGCTCGGCGCCCATAGCTCTGTGGTTAGTGCGCCGACCACATACACCAAGGCTGGCTGGTTCAAACTCAGCCTGGGCCTGCTAAACAACAATGACAATATAAAAAAAAAACCAGGCATTGTGGTGAGCACCTGTAATGCCAGCTACTTGGGAGGCTGAGGCAAGAGAATCACTCACACCCTAGAGTTTGGGGTTGCTGTGAGCAGTGATGCCACAGCACTCTACCAAGGGTAACTCTACCAAGTGAGACTTTGTCTCAAAAAAACAAAAACAAAAACAAAAAACCCCACATTTGTCAATGAGCTCTTTTCCTTAACTGAAGTAGAACTGATATATAAGAATATTAAAAGAAAAAAGAACAACCTAATAGAAAATTATTGTTCAAAGGACAGAAATGGTTTATAGAAAAACAAACCTAAAAGATTATAAATACAGTATGCGGAAAGATGCTCTACTTCAGTTATAAGGATATGCAAATCGAAATAGTGAGAACACTTTTCTTTTCTCACCTCAACTGACAAAAGGTTTTTCTAGCAGTGGCAGAAAACATGAGGGAAGAAGTACTAATTAACCACTTTCAGCAAGAGGGTAGTACAAATTGATGCCCTGAATCTTATTGCAGGTAAATTTGACAAAATGTATCCTTTCATCTAGCAAAGAATCTAGATTTAGTTATATTATAATATATCTAATATGTACAGGAAAATTGTCCATCAAAAGTACCTATATTAGGGGCCAGCATGGTGGCTCATGCCTGTAATCCTAGCACTCTATGAGGCTGAGGCAGGCAGATAGCTTGAGCTCAGGAGTTCGAGACCAGCTTGAGTGAGAGTGAGACCCCATCCCTAAAGTTCGCCAGGCTTTGTGGCCAGCGCTTGTAGTCCCAGCTACTTGGGAGACTGAGGCAAGAGAATCCACTTATGCCCAAGAGTTTGAGGTTTCTGTGAGCTACGATGCCACAGCACTCTTCTGAGTGTCTCAAAAAAAAAGAGAAAGAAAGTACCCATATTAATTACCAGATATCTGCATAACACAATAATAGACGATGATTAAAGAGAACAAAGTCGATCTGGACATGCTGATGTGGAAAGATTTTTAAGACATGCTAAGTGAGAAAAGCATGATGTAGAGAAAAATGATACCCTTTGTGTAAATAGTCACATTAATACATATGTAGACAGATGCACTTTTTTTTTTTAAGGAATCTAGAAGCTCGGTGCCTGTAGCTCAGCAGCTAGGGCACCAGCCACATACACCAGAGCTGATGAGTTTGAACCTGGCCCAGGCCTGCCAAACAACAATGACAACTACAACCAAAAAATATCTGGGTGTTGTGGCGCATGTCTGCAGTGGCAGCTCCTTGGGAGGCTGAGGCAAGAGAATCGCTTAAGCCTAAGAGTTTCAGGTTGCTGTGAACTGTGACCCCAGGGCACTCTGCAGAGGGCAACAAAGTGAGACTCTGTCTCAAAAAAAAAGAAAAGAAAAAAAAAAAGAAAGGAATCATAGGAATGCATGCTTTTGCCTTTGAAAAGAGAAGATAAAATGGGAAGGGAAGAACTGAGATTCTTCTTATTGTGTATCTTTCTGTAGTAAAGCTGAAGACTGAAAAATGTTTACTTTGCATTATATCACTTTTAGTGTGTGTTTTTTAAAAATTTGTTTAGCGGTTTATTGCCTGCGAGCTCTAAATAAGCCTGTCAATCTATGTATGCTCTGTGCTAAACAAAAGTCCTTTAAGCACTTCTTTATCATGGGCAAGATATTCAACTTTCTCAGCCAGAGGCACTGGAAAGAAGAAAGGGGTGTTCCTGCCATTTTGCTGAGATTGAAGGTTGAAGGTCAGTAGTGTAGGTATGAGGACACAAGGTCGGTAGTGTAGGTATGAGGACACAAGGTGGCTCTATCCCTGCCAAGGGCATTGAGCACCATCCCTGTGCAACCTTGCAGCCTCTACTGACCCATAACCTTTCCACAGCCCTTTCAGCAAAGCTGAAGCCTCGGTGCGGCTCCTGTGCACCCCAGTTGCTGATGGCTCGTAGTACTCTTCCTGCATTTCAAGGGTGTCTTCTTGCTTGTCCAGAGAGTCCAGACCAGCTGCGGCCTGGCCAAACCAGACCACTTCTCAGCTATCTGGTGGCTGAACCACAACTTCTCCAATGAGATCTGAATTCCTCCCAAGTTTGTGCTTCTGCAGATATACCACCTCAGCCCTAAGGTGCCAAATAGAGTTTCCTTGCAGTGGTTCTCAACCTGTGCGTTGTGACCCCTTTGTAATAATGAAACTACATCCTGCATATCAGATATTTACATTTAGATTCATAACAGTAGCAAAATTAGTTATGAAGTAGCAACAAAAATAATTTTATGGTTGGGGGTCACCACAACATGAGAAACTATATTAAAGGGTCGTGGCATTAGGAGGCATTAGGAAGGTTGAGAACCACTGTCAGTTACCCATTCATCACAGTTAATAATTCTTTGTATTGCTGGGCATGGTGTCTCATGCCTGTAATTCCAGCACTGTAGGAGGCTTGCTTGAGCTCAGGAGTTCAAGACTTGCCTGAGTGAGAGTGAGACTGTGACTCCTAAAAAAATGAAAAACCCGGGTGGCACCTGTGGCTCAGTGACTGGGTGCTGGCTCCATATACCGACGGTGGCAGGTTCAAACCCAGCCCCAGCCAAACTGCAAAAATAATAGCCAGGCATTGTGGCAGGCACCTGTAGTCCCAGCTACTCCGGAGGCTGAGGCAAGAGAATCACCTAAGCCCAGGAGCTGCAGGTTGCTGTGAGCTGTGATGCCACAGCACCCTACCAAGGGCTACGAGGTGAGACTCTGTCTCTAAAAGAAAAAAAATGAAAAGCCAAGCCCAGTGTGTGGTGGACACCTGTAATACCAGCGACTTCCAGAGGCTGAGGTAGTGGGATTCCCACAGCCAAGTCTGAGGCTGCAATGAGCTATGATGCCATTGTACTCTGCTCAGGGCATAGGGTGGGACTCTGTCTCAACAATAACACAAAATAATAATAATAATAATAACAACAACAACAACAATAACAAAATAATAATAATAATTCTTTGTATTAAAATATTCTCTGCATGTTGGACACCTCTTTGTAGAATTTTGTAATGAATATTTTATAAATAAAAGTCCATTTAGCTATAATTTCCCCTTTTTCCGGCATATAGGGACATTAGGGGTGACTTTTGGGACACTCTATATACAGGATATATAGGTAGATAGAGAGATAGTTAGATAGATAGATAAATAGAGATATAAAACATAAGTACCTTAAGGTTTATCAAAAAGTAAAGAACTTAGTTTTAAATTTTGTTGGTAAGGGCCCTCATACCAAGGCCTTTTATAAGTCATCAATAAAGAACAGCAAATAATTGTGGCTATTTTTTGCTATCTACCATACAGAATATTGACATCATGTCATCCACAAAGTTCAGCATACAATAAAACATTGCCAGATGTCGAAAGAAGGCATGGATACGACCCATAACCAAACGAATAATTCAAACAGATACACAATAATCACAATAATCAAGATGTTAGAATTAGAGACAAGGCCCATATAATCACTACTGTCAATGTGTTAAAGAATTTGGAATAAAATAATAGAAAGGGTGAGCATATGGGGAATTTCAGCAGAGAAACAAGAAAAAATTTTAATACGGTGGCAGTTCTAGAACTAAATATAATTTCTGAAATGAAAATTGGGTACAGCAAAATAAAGGGTATACAGGTCAGCATAAATCCAAACTGAAGCAGAAGGAGAAAAAAGATTTTTCTTTTCATAAAACAGAATGTCTGCCACATATTAGAAAACATCAAATGCTCTAACATACGTGTAATTGGAGTAACACAAGGAGACACTTGGAAATAAAGCAAAGAAATTTTTTAATGCAATAACATTTTTAAAGAACTAAAAAGAAATGTTTTTAATTTGCATTTTAATTGATACAAAATAGCTATATACATTTATGAGGCTTTGATACAAGCATACAATGTATAATGATAAAATCAGAGAAACAGAGATATCCATAACCTCAAATATTTCTCATGTCTTTGTGTTGGGAAATCATCCCATTAGTTATTTTAAAATATATAATAAATTATTGTTAACTATAAAAAAATTAATTCCTTGTATTAAATGCCCCTTTTTGACCTACTATGTGATTTCTATCTGCCCCGGCCCGCGGGGCTAGTTCAGCAGGGACCTAGGGTATGGGGGGAGAGAGTGGAAGGAACAAGAGGCACGAAGAACGGAGAGAAAGACAGGAGTCTGATCAAGCTCTCTAAACTTTATTTTTTAACAGCTATATAAATACAAGCAGAGGGGGGAAGTGTGCTCAGGGGTATGAGAGGGTGGGGAATTCTAGGAGCAGGTGTGGTAATCCAACAGTCAGGATGTTTGTTTCGCCTAGGGCAGTAACCTTCCAAGCACCTGACTTACAGCGATAAGTTTCCATGGTGAGTTTGCTCTTAAGGATTGGCTCCCGGCATCTATCTCCTGATTGGACTCTGTGATATAATGAGAAATACAGTATGTTTTTGGTTTCTGCCCCCCAGTTCCTGGCACAGAATTTGTAAAAACACCTTTATGATTTCTTGTTTATAGGGGTGCTAAGTGCATCTGTTGTTCTAATATTTGGTCTTTGGCCCCAGTTCCTGACACAGAATTCCTAGTCCCTTGGAATTTTCTGAGTGATTGGAAAGTATTTTGATCTAATGAGATGGCTCTTGGTGGGCTCACAGGGGCTGATCATGAAAAAGACCAAACCATTTGTAGAAGCTTGGAACTTTCAGCTCCATTGTCCATTCAGAATCAGGTGCTGGAGACTGAATTAATGATCAATTATGTTTGTGTGATGAAGTCTCCATAAAAGTTCCTGAATTATGGAGTTTGGAGAGATTCCAGATACCAGAACATGTATGGTGCCAGAGTATGGTGTACCCAGAGGGCATGTGGAAGCCCCAGGCACTTTGTTGCCATACCTTGCCCTGTGCATCTTTTCATCTGGCCTTGCATCATTCTGCCTTATCATAGTCTTAGTTTTGGGGGAGATGGAGGAATAGAGTCTTGCTCTGTCACCCAGGCTAGAGCACCATGGCCTCAGCCTAGCTCACAGCAACCTCAAAACTCCTGGGTTCAAGTAATCCTCCTGCCTCAGCCTCCTGAGCAGCTGGGAGTAACAGGTGCCTACCACAACACCAACTAATTTTTCTATTTTTAGTAGAGAGGAGGGTCTCACTCTTGCTCAGGCTGATCTCGAACTCCTGAGCTCAAGTAATCCCCCTGCTTCTGCCTCCCAGAGTGCTAGGGTTACAGGTGTGAGCCACCTTGCTTGCCCCCTTATTATAGCCTTATTAATATTATAAATTAGTAAACACTTTTTCTTGAGTTCTGTGACCTACTCTAGAAAATTAATTGAACTAGAGGAGGTAGTCACGAGAAACTCCATTTATACCCTGTTGACCAGAAGTACAGGTCACAGCCTGGGACTTGCAATTAGATCTGAAGTGGGGAACAGTCTTGTGGGGGACTGAGCCCTTAACCTGTGGGATCTGATGCTATTTCAGGAAGATAATGTCAGGATTGAATTCAATTATAGGATACCCACTTGGTGTGTGTGCAGAATTAATTGATGTGTGGGAAACATCAATGATGGGTGGGGTGATGAGTGTGAGAGTAGAAGGAGAAAACATTCTGTTTTTCCCTGTATAGATCCATGCTACTTCACCAGTACTTCCTATCTTAGCATTTATTTATTTCACAGCACTTGTCCTAATTTGTAAGCATTTTATTTCTTTGATGTATTTACTTATGGTACATGTGTTTCCCACTGGACTGCACCCTCCGTGATGACAAGGATCATGTCTCTCTTCTGCACCATTTTGCCTGGTGCATACTAGGTGCTCGGTAAAGGCTTATTGACTTGATGGAAAGCAGTAAAGTGTCGTGAGGCGAAGTGTGCATTCTGGAGCCACACTGCCTAGGTTGATCCTGGCGCTGCCTCTTATTAATTGCAACTTCAGGCAGACTGCTTAACTGTGCCTCCACTTCCTCATCTGTAAAATAGGGATTATAACAGTACCTACATCCTAAGACTCCTGTGAGGAGTGAATTAGTTGATATACATTAACTAATTCGCTATTATTTCATATTGCTAACTAATTCCCCTTTCAAAGAGGTCCTGACACATGGTAACTGCTACATAAAGGATGTTATGTAAGGCATGGCCAAGGGGAATGAAGGCAGTCTGGAGGCTGGTGGAATGATCTCCATCTTTAAGTATCTGAAAGACTGCCATGCACAAGCCCCGATTACACAAAACTACAAAAGAAGTAGAAAACCATAGGGAGAAAGGTTTGGTTCATTATAAAGAATTCAAAGTGGTTTCAGCTGCCCCATAGTGACCAAACACTCCCATTTTGTCCGGGACTATCTTGACTTTAAAACTGAAAGTGGCATCTGGAGAAGCTACCTGGTCCCAGGAAAATGGAACCAACAGAGAGCTGGTCACTCTAAGTCCCCCAACAAGGCCTCCTTCATGAAGCAGAGAGTGCCTGTCACTGGCAGGCATGAGGGGAAGCTGAAGAGCCATGGTTCAGGGATGTTAGAGAAGTTATTTCCGCATGAGGAAGGAACTGGGACTAGATGAGCCCTAATTCAGATAAAGAAGCACATCTTAATGGAAATAGCTTGCCATCTGGAGACAGAAAAAACCCAAGTTCAAAATCTGGTTCTACCATTTACCAGCCATGTGACCTTGGATAACCTTATTAGCTTTCTGATCTTCCTTGATCCACCAAATAGGAATAATCATGTTCAACTTGTAAGATTGTTGTATAAATTATATTTAATATATGGAAAGTAACTGTCACAAGGTAAGCATTCAAGAAATCACAACTTTTCTTTCTAAGGTACAACTCTGGGTTACTCTAATCCAGGAGTCCTCAAACTTTTTAAACAGGGGGCCAATTCACTGTCCCTCAGACCATTGGAGGGCCGGACTATAGTTTAAAAAAAAAAAACCTATGAACAAATTCCTTTGCACACTGCACATATCTTATTTTGAAGTAAAAAACAAAACGGGAACAAATACAATTCACACCGCTTCATGTGGCCCGCGGGCTGCAGTTTGAGGACACCTGCTCTAATCCCAGGCACACTAAGTAGTGGTTCTCAAAGTATGGTTCCTGAATGACCAGCATCAGCATCACTATGGGAACTTATTGGAAATGCAAATTATCCATTCCACCCCACACCTACTCACTTAGAAACTGAAAGTGGGGCCATCAAGTAGCCCTCGAGGGATGCTTGTTACACTAAATTTGAGAAGCACTACTCCAAGACAGTCCTATCTCTGAAACAAACAAACAAAACCAAAAACTCTGTTCCAAACTTAAAAAACTCTCCCCTTATTACACATAAAATAATTTTTTTAAATGTTATCAACATTGGAAAAGAATTTTTCCAATCAAACAAAAGAAATTAAAATTAAAATATTGCTGAAATTTTTATTCCAATGCTTTTTCTTACCTTTTAAAAAAAATGCCTTTGTAAAGAGGGCTTGTGGGCATGAGCAATCTGCACTCTAGGGTAGGTGTGTAAGTACGACTTGGCCTCGACACATCCTCAGCCAAAAAGCACTATAAATTGACTAACTTCGGTTAGATATGACCAACCATAAATTACACAATCAGTTGATTTTCCACACTAATTGGGGAGGGCAAGTGGGGAGGATAGTTGGAAAAGAATTTTTTAAATTGTTATAACATACTTTTTAGGCATAAAATCACTCCAGGGCTAAGTAAAAAAATTCTCCCTGGAGTACACATCAGTATTTTCTCTGCCCTAACGAGTCCCAGTACAAAGAATCAGGAAAAAAAATTTTTAAACAGTTCTAAACTCATTTTATAAACAAAGATCATTCAACATACAAAAACTAAGATAGGATCAGTGCCTGTAGCTTAGGCGGCTAAGGCACCAGCCACATACACCAGAGCTGGTGGGTTCAAATCCAGCCCAGGTCTGCCAAACAACAATGACAACTACAACCAAAAATAGCCAGGTGTTGTGGTGGGCGCCTGTAGTCCCAGCTACTTGGTAGGCTGAGGCAAGAGAATCGCTTAAGCCCAGGAGTTGAGGTTGCTGTGAGCTGTGATGTCATAGCACTCTACCAGGGCAACAGCTTGAGGCTGTGTATCCAAAAAAAAAAAAAACTAAAATAATTCATTCAGAATAACCCTCTTTTCTTAAATTTGAAATGCTTGTAACTTTTAGGAATGAAGATTAAGAACAATCTTCCCTTTTCAAGGTCTTGAAAATAGCTTCAAAATATTTAAACACTTAAGCCTAAAGCTTCATCTACATAAAGCAGTAACATGCAAATTCCAAGTATGCGTGTGCTTTAGAAACCAAATCTTCCCTATGCCTTTCATTTGTTACTTTTATAAAGCAATTTAAAATCTATTCATGTAGTGAGCACCTTCCAGCTTCCTTATACTGGAAGAGGGGAGTATGCAGAAAGTATCTCTTGAGTCAGAGAGGAGGAAAGATTACACATACAAAAATGTATTTTAAAGAGAAAAGGGTAAATATACTGTGATATATATACTGTTCTTCCAAGTTGGATATAATTTAATGCCAACTATTTTTGGAGACAATAATAAAAAATATGAAGAAGAGAAATCCTTGTATTAATAGAAAGATGATAACAAGGAAGGCTTCCTGGAGGAAAGGGAATACATAGTTATTTGTCAAAGAATTGGTAAGTTTTTCTCTCCTTGACCTGCTGTGGGGGAGGGGGGGTGAAAGAGAATTGGTAAGTTTGAAACGCTGTGATATGTGATGTGTTCTTCTGTTACAGGCCTTAAAAAGTATTATTCGCATAAAGATTTTGCCCATGATGTTCTCTCTGAATGAAGCATTCTTCCTCCAATTCTGCCCATTGAAAGCCTACATAACTTTCAAGGCCCATCTCAAGTTCTATCTTCTTTCCCTCATTCCTTCAATAAGGACTGATAATAAAATGTTTAAAACAAGAGGAGGTCATGGGGGATAAAAAAGAGGAAGAAAAGAGTTTGAGAGTTTGTGTTCCGCTTGGAGTGAAAAAACCCTAAGGGATGAGTAGATGGTAGCAGCTTTCAAAGCAGAGACAGACATGGGTGGTGCCTGTGGCTCAAAGGAGTAGGGCGCCAACCCCATTTGCCAGAGGTGGCAGGTTCAAACTCAGCTCCGGCCAAAAGCTGCAAAAAAAAAAAAAAAGGCAGAGACACACAAGCATTGACCCAACACACTACACTATCTAATTTTCACACCAATCCTAAAAGGTAGCTACACCACCAGCCTCACCTCCACCCCTGTTGCCCCACATCATTGATTATGCATCTATGATTGTGCCCACGTCATAGGGTTGTTCTGAAGAGTAAATGAGTTTCTGTATGTAAAGTTCTGACACAAATAAACATTTAATGTCCGTTAGTTACTATGATATTATTTAATTACTACTAGGGAAGTAAGGGTCAATCAAAAGGTTAAGTAACTCGCCCTGGCATCCTAAGGGGGTAATTACCATGCTAATCTCTTGGCTGGGGGATTCCCAAACCAAGCACATGATGTTAAACAACCAAACCTAAGTCATACACCTGTGGTTGCAAGTCTCAGGGAAGACTCCCAACGCACCATTTGTAACTTCTATACTCAGAGGTCAAACTGCCATCTGTGTCAGTGGGGTCTTTTTTAGCCCTCCCCCCCTTTTACTTAGGGCATTGTCTTTTAAGGGTTCCAAAAATGTGCCCAAAGCCTCTAATTCTGTCTCTGCTTGAGCACTGAAACACAAGTGCCTGGAATAGGGAACACGACATCCTGTTATCAGCCATTGCTAGCTCAGTAGTCTTAGCATGGGTTTAAATACCTACTCTTTGGATTATTAGATGCCTCAACTATGCATTTATGAGAATATTTAAGGTGTTTTTAGCAGGGGGGTTTTCTGGCTACTCTAATCTGCTTGAACTAACATTCCTATCATAGATTTTTTGTTTTTGTTTTTGCAGTTTCTGGCCAGGGCTGGGTTTTAACCCACCGCCTCTGGCATATGAAGCCGGCACCCTACTCCTTTGAGCCACAGGTGCCGCCCTATCATAGTTTTTTTACTGATAGTCAAATTATTATAGATATGTTAACCTTTATTCCCAGTTCTTAATTAAGGGAATGTTTACGTCATTTTAAATCCCTAAAAATAAGGTCATCTTTTAGAGATGAATGTGTATTGAAAACCCAGAGGAAACTATGGCACAGATTATTCTAAGATTACTGCCTAGATAAATGTAATGATAAATTACAACCCCTAAAATTTTTGCTTAAGGTTCATAAATCCCAATATTTACAAAACAGGCCTTATTTTAAGAATGGATGGGGGAAAGTGCATTTAAAAATTCACCTGCAGGGTGGCACCTGTGGCTCAGTGAGTAGGGCACCGGCCCCATATACCAAGGATGGCGGGTTTGAACCCGGCCCCGGCCAAACTGCAACAAAAAAATAGCCCAGGGTTGTGGTGGGCGCCTGTGGTCCCAGCTACTCGGGAGGCTGAGACAAGAGAATCAATCACCTAAGCCCAATAGCTGGAGGTTGCTGTGAGCTGTGATGGCACAGCACTCTACCGAGGGCAACAAAGTAAGACTCTGACTCTAAAAAATAAATAAATGAATAAAAATATAAAAATTCACCTGCAGAGATTTGTCCTGTTCTATTTGTGGGTTTCTGCTTTGTGCTGCACTGTGTCCTCCCCTCAAAATTCGTATGTTGAAGTTCTTACCCTCATGGCTCGGAATTGGACTAGATTTTAGAAACAGAAACTTTAAAATTAATTAAATTAAAGGTGGGTAATGAGGGTGAGCTCTAATCCAGTATGACCCATGAACCTATAAGAAGAGGAGTTTAGGATTTAGATGTATACAGAGGGAGGACACAGGGAGAAGATTGCCCGATATGAATCATGGAAAGAAGCGTCACCTCAGGAGAAACCCAACCTGCCAACAGCCTGATCTCCAAACATCCAGTCTCCAGACTGTGAGAAAATTTGTATTAAGTCACTCAGTCTGTGATACTTTGTCCATGGCCTAGCAAACTATTACAGTTTCTTATTCTTTCTTAATAACTTACATAAGCTACTTAAAACACTTCCATTTTCCTCCTGCTATTTACAATATACTTTTTTTTTTTTGAGACAGAGTCTCCTTATGTCATCCTTGGTAGAGTACTGCGGTGTCACAGCTCACAGCAACCTCAAACTCCTGGACTAAAGCGATTCTCTTGCCTCAGCCTCCCACGTAGCTGGGACTACAGCCACCACGCTTGCTATTTTTTTTTTGTTATTGCAGTTGTCATTGTTGTTTAGCTGGCCTGGGCCAGGTTTGAACCCACCAGCTGGGGTGTATGTGGCTGGCAGCCTACCCACTGAGTTACAGGCACTGCCACATGAGATATATATACATATATATTTTGAGATAGGGTCTTGATCTGTCAATCACTGCAATGCAGTGGCACCATCATGGCTCACTCCTGGCTCCAGCTATCCTCCAGCCTAAGCCACCTGAGTAGCTGGGACTATAGGTGCATGCCACCATGCTCCTCTATTTTTTGTAGAAATAGGGTCTCATTATGTTGCTCAAGCTGGTCTCAAACTCCTGCCCCCAACTGATCCTCCCAGCTTAGTCTCCGAAGTGCTGAGTGGAATAAAAGGCACAAGCCATTGTACCTGGCCAAAAGATCTCTAATTTAAGATTTCAGATTTTCTTTGTGAAAAATCAAATATTCTTTATTCCTTTTTAAAACATAATATGTTTTACAAACATAAAATAGTTCACTCTCCACACTGGCTAAATGTATATATTTGCCAACACTACAACCAACCGCAATATCAATAACGTAAAACAGAGAATCTTAGCAATCTATTTTGGATATGTATTCAGCAAAACCCACAATGACTAAATAGACTAATAGCTGTACCTTGATCTGGTGCACTCAATGTAGAATGTGGCATTTTGTGAACAGACATTGCACAATCATGCTAGCTGAAATAAAATCTTTCTAATCACTCCAAAACTGGTTCTACAGCTTTAAACATCAAATTTAATCAGTGTCTGTTACAATTATGGAAAAACTAAAAGCTGCCTGGAGCAACCTAAGTGAAAAGTTTCAGTCTGAGTCCCAAGTATGGCCAGGCCTGCCTGTGGTAGGTGATTTTGTATTGTCCTTTCTGATCCCTTGCAGACCCTCTTCCTCTTCAAACCCTCTGTATGCTAGACTTCCTCAGAGATTGGTTCTAGACCCTTCCTTGTCACTCTCCATTCTTTCTATAGATTAGCTCATCTAATCCCATAAGTCTACATTTTATTTGTGTGTCAGTGGCTCTCAGTCTTACTTCTCCAGTTCAGAAACTGTCTTCTGAACTCCAGATCGGTACATCTAACTATCTGATATCTGTACTTGATCATCTAAGAGATAGTTCAAGTGACACATTTGGAATCATTTGGAACCCAACTAGTGGTCTCCCTTTGCCCAAATATGCTCCCCAACAATCTTTCCTATTTTAGGAAATGACAGATATTCATGCCAGAACCTGGAAGTCCTTTTTGACGCTACTTTTTCAGTGACCCCACTATCCAGTACATTGGCAAGTCCTGGTGATTCAGATGTCAACAGATGGTACAGAGATTGACAGATAATCCCAAATCCATCTACTTCTCTTCACCTCCACTATCCTAAACCTGTCTCTAGCTATTTAACATCCATCACTTGGATGGCAGTTTCCTAAGTGGTCTCCCCATATCCTCTCAAACACTTTCCAATCCATTTTCTGCAATGCAGACAGAACAATCTTTTAAAATCACAAAATCATTTCTCTTTTACTCTCTCTCTCCCTCTGTCAGATACATACACATCACTTAAATCTTATCAGTTGTACTACACCTAAAACACCAAATTCTTAACATATCCTATGTCAAAGAAATCCCCAGAGACAAAAGCATTTTCCTATACAATTTCAATATGCCCTAAATTATTGTATATCCTCAGATTTTAGCATTACTAACGTCAACAATTAAATTGCTTTGGTCAGAGGGTCAGTAACATGGGAAACGCTGAAGGTTTCATTTCACTTTGGAGACTATAAGTAGCATGACATTGTTTCTTTCTTTCTTTTTTTTTATTGTTGGGGGATTCATTGAGGGTACAATAAGCCAGGTTACACTGATTGCAATTGTTAGGTAAAGTCCCTCTTGCAATCATGTCTTGCCCCCAGAAAGTGTGGCACACACAAAGGCCCCACCTCCCTCCCTCCTTCCCTCTTTCTGCTTTTCCTCCCCCCCCCATAACCTTAATTGTCATTAATTGTCCTCATATATCAAAATTGAGTACATAGGATTCATGATTCTCCATTCTTGTGATGCTTTACTAAGAATAATGTCTTCCACTTCCATCCAGGTTAATATGAAGGATGTAAAGTCTCCATTTTTTTTTAATAACTGAATAATATTCCATAGTATACATATATCACAGCTTGTTAATCCATTCCTGAGTTGGTGGGCATTTAGACTGTTTCCACATTTTGGCGATTGTAAATTGAGCTGCAATAAACAGTCTAGTATAAGTGTCCTTATGAGAAAAGGATTTTTCCCCTTCTGGGTAGATTCCCAGTAATGGGATTGCAGGATCAAATGGGAGGTCTAACTTGAGTGTTTTGAGGTTTCTCCATACTTCCTTCCAGAAAGGTTGTACTAGTTTGCAGTCCCACCAGCAGTGTAAAAGTGTTCCCTTCTCTCCACATCCACGCCAGCATCTGTAGTTTTGAGATTTTGTGATGTAGGCCATTCTCACTGGGGTTAGATGGTATCTCAGGGTGGTTTTGATTTGCATTTCTCAAATATATAGGGATGATGAACATTTTTTCATGTTTGTTAGCCATTCATCTGTCATCTTTAGAGAAGGTTCTATTCATGTCTCTTGCCCATTGATATATGGGATTGCTGGCTTTTTTCATGTGGATTAATTTGAGTTCTCTATAGATCCTAGTTACCAAGCTTTTGTCTGATTCAAAATATGTAAATATCCTTTCCCATTGTGTAGGTTGTCTCTTTGCTTTGGTTGTTGTCTCCTTGGCTGTATAGAAGCTTTTCAGTTTAATGAAGTCCCATTTGTTTATTTTTGTTGTTGCAATTGCCATGGCAGTCTTCTTCAT
>CAUYPK010004443.1:0-13488 GCA_963574355.1 Loris lydekkerianus
GTTCAGGACAGTGGTTGGACACCGATGAGCCACCCAGGCACTTCCCAAAGGCGAAACCCCACCAAAAAAAGATCATGGTTACTGTATGGTGGTCAGCGGCTGGTGTGACTCACTATAACTTTCTGCAACCAGGCCAAACCATCACAGCAGAGTCCTATTGTGAGAAAATCAATGAAGTGTACCGAAAATTGCGTTAGAAGCAGCCAGCACTTGTCAACAGAAGAGGTCCGATCCTGCTCCACAACAATGCCTGGCCGCACGTATCACAAATCACCGTCCAAAAATTAAAGGAATTGAGCGTCAAAGTTCTGCCCCACCCACCATACTCCCCAGACCTCTCGCCAACTGACTGCCATCTTTTCAAGCACTTCGATAACTTTCTCACTGGTAGAACCTTTGCCAATCAGGACCTAGCAAAAAAGGCCTTTGTTGACGTCATCGAATCCCGAGCACCCAATTTTTATGCCGACGGAATTAATTGACTTGTGTTACATTGGCAAAAGTGCACTCATTCAAATGGCGCTTATTTCGATTAAATTGAACAAATATTCACTGAGATATTACAGTTTAGACTCATAAAAACAGACAAATCTTTTGAAACAACCTAATAACAGCATAAGTTGCCTGCAAAGCTGTGCTGGGCACTCCCAGGAAAGGTGGGAAGTGCTACCAGGCTTGAATCCCTGGACAGTTAGACTTCAGACCCAGCCTTAGGCCATACTGTGTGCTCCCACCGAAGGAGAAAAGTAAATCTCAATTGTCTACTTCTACTGACATAGTAGTTGGTCTATCCATCCTGGTTCACTTAATCTCAGGAGCTCTCATGTGATTCTGTACAACTGCTAAACTAAAGCAAAACAAAACAACCCCCCCTCCCCCACCAAACAGTATCTTCTGGCCAGGGAATACACCTTGTGACCCAGCTGGATGAGAGATAATTGCAGTGTCTATCCAACAGCTCAGCAAAATAGCAGAGCTCAACTAAGGATCTTGCTGGATAGAAGAACCTAGCTAGCTGTTGCACCTGAATTCAGAGCAAAGGGAGCAGCAGAGAACCTTCTAGAGAATCTGAAGCAAGGTCTGTCTGCCCAGAGTCAGCACCAGCTAGTCCGTCCACAACCATAGGCTAGACTATCTGGTGAAGAGCTATCCCTGCCAAGAAACTCTTGTAAGAGCCAGAAAAGGTAGTTATCTCCACAAGTGTGTAAATATTAAGAAGGAAACAAGGATTATAAAGACTCAGGAAATCACTACACCTCCCACAATAAAAACTCAAGAAATTCCAGCAACGAACCTTAAAGAAAGGTAGAGCTATGAAATGACAGAAAAAGAATTCAGAATAATCCACTTAAAAAAGTTAAATGAGCTTCAAGGATATGTAGATTAAAAAATTAAATAAAATTTGGAAAATAATACATAAACAACAGTAGAAGTTTGACAAAGCAACAGAAAAAACAACACATGAAAAAGAAAAGAATCCTAGAGATGAAGAATATAAGAACTGAACTGAAAAGAAAAAAAAAAAAGACACAAAAGAAGTCTTCAAAAGCCAGCTCAGTCAAGTTGAAAAAACAATCAGTGAAGTAAAAACAGGACATTTTAAATTGCCCAGAGATGAAAAAAAAAAAAAAAAAAAAAAAAAGTCAATGGGAATTATGGCATACTATCAAGAGACCTAACATATTCATTTATAGCAGGCATATAAAAGGGAGAAACAAAAGAAAAAGGGCCAGAAGGAGTTTATTTATTTATTTATTTTTATCATTTATTTATTTATTTATTTTTGCCAGAAGGAATTTAAAAGTAATGGATGAAACTTCTCTAATCTGAGGAAAGGAGCCAACATCTAGGTACAGGAAACAAAGAGGTCACTTATTATATTGAACCCAAAGAGGAGTTCACCAAGACATATATTAATAATAATCAAATTATCAAAAATCAAACACAAAGAAAAAGTTCTGAGAACAGCAAGAGATAAGAAACTCACATGTAAAGGAGTTCTGATATGACTATCATTGAACTTCCCAGGAGAAGCCCCTGCAGTCCAGAAGAGGGTAGGATTATATATTCAAAATACTGAATTACAGTAAAAAAATCCTCTGCTGACCACGAATATGCTATCCATTTCTTTATGCTGCCACCTGGGTATCATGTTCCCTGTACAAAATGCCCAGTGAAGCCATAGGAGCCATCCCTGCTACCAAGCAGGAGTAGCCACAGCCTCAGGTTGAGGTAGGACTTGGAATAGAATCTGACAGTACTGAATCAGTACTAGAGCTTAAGGAACAAGATTCCACACAGGCAGCCACACATCAAGTTCGGTTGTCAGCAGCAGGTGAAATTGATGAAGAATAAATCAGTCAACAAACCAGTCACTGTGAAAAGAAGGTGCTAAATGATGTGTCCAAATTGGGTCTTTGGCAGATTATGGGGGTTACAGTTTAGATAGGATCACTATCCAGAAATCTAAGAATATCCTCTCTGTCATCACAAACCAGATATCTACAAGAGCTCAACTTCAGATACTCAGTTTTTGCAGAAGCCAAGATTGTGGATTTATCTTAGTAAGCACAGCTAGCAGATTCTGAGAAATTCATAGTTCAAGGTGAAACTGTCTCAAACATTCAAGAAAACACATAGACTCCAACCATAGAGGCTGATAAAACAAGTATGTAAATTAGGGACATAAAATTGGTCATATCATAAGCAAATGTATCCAGAACAAAGGTAGTCTAAGCCCAGAGGAATAGTAGTGATATCATAAATGCTATTATGGAATTAACAACATAACCATCTGAAAATGAGGACTTTTTTAGTGTTTCAAAACAGTACCTAAAGCTTAGTTTGCAATTTGTATTGTCTCTATTATGAATAAAGTTATGGCTTCTTATTGGATAAAAAAGTTACTTTATCTAGCAAAGTTTTATTTTAGAAATGAGGAAGAAATAAAAATTTACCAAACAAAAGCTAAGGGAGTTTATCACTACTATACATAGTACCTGCCTTATAAAATTGCTAACAAGAGTTATTTAAATGGAAACAAAAGGTTGCTAATTAATAACTTCAAATTTATGAAGGTACAAAAACCTAATAGTACAAGTAATAATTAGGATTATTAGTGCAATAATCCTAATTAGAATTAGAAGTGTAATAGTGGTATGTACAGTAATATTATCACTAGTATTAGGGTTAAAGAACCAAATTATAAATAACAACTGTATATAAAATAAATGATCAAGGATATATATGTATATATATACACACACACATATATATACATATATGACGCAAATTGAAACATCAAAAACATAAAATGTGTGGGAATAAAAGTGTAGAATTATTACATGCAATGAAAGAGCTTGAAATAGACTGTTATAAGATATTCTGTGCAGCCTCATGGTAGTCAAAAAGCAAAAAAGTCTAACAGAGATGCACAAAATACAATTAGAAAAGATTCAAAACATATCACCATAGAAAACCATCAAGCCATAAAGGTAGCAAGAGAATAATAAAGAAACAAAGTATTTATAACACAACCACAAAATGGTATCGATATGTTCTTACCTAGTAATAATTACCTTGAATGTACATGGATTAAATTCCATAATCAAAAGGCATAGAATGAATACATGAATAAAATAAATGAGACCCAAATATATGTCACATACAAGAGACTCACTTTATTATTAAGGACCCACACAGACTAACACTGAGGGGATGGAAAAAGATATTCCACACACAAGGGAACCTAAAGAGAGTAAGAGTAGCAGCAATACTTACATTAGACAAAATAAACTTTAATTAAAAAACTGTAAAAAGAGCTTGGGATGGTGGCTCATGCCTGTGATGTGAGCCCTTTGGAGGCTGAGGTAGGAGGACTGCTTAAGGCCAGGAGTTTGAGGCAAACATGGAGATAGCATGCTTTTTTGTCAAAAAATAGAAAAATTAGCCAGGCATAGTGGAATATGCTGATAGTATCAGGTACTAGGGAGGCTGATTCTCATTGTTTGAGCCCTGGAGTTTGAGGTTGCAGTGAACTATGATGAGTCAAGCTTGGGTGACAGTTAGACTCTGTCTCAAAGCAAAAACAAAAACTAAAAAAAGAGAGAAAGTAAGACAAAAAGGGTCAGTTCGTCAAGTGGAAATAATAATTGTAAATATGTGTACACCTAATAGTGGAACACCTAAATGTATAAAGTAAATATTAAAGGATCTGAAGGGAGGGAGACTACAAAACTAATAAGAGTAAGAAACTTCAATATATCACTTTTGGGCAGATTATCCGGACAGAGAAAATTAATATGGAAACATTAAATTTGAGCAACTCTTTAAGATCAAATGGACTTAACAGACATATAGAGAACATTCCACCCAAGAATGATAACAGAATGCACATTATTTTCAAGAGCACATGGATCATTCCCCTGGATAGATCATATGTTAGACCACAAGACAAGTCGTAGCAAATTCAAGAATGTTGAATTAATATTAATTTTCTTTTTCAACCATAATGGTATGAAACTAGAAATTAATAACAGGAGGAATTTCAAAAAATTCATAAATGCACTAAAATTAAATCACAAGCTACTGAACAATGTAAGGTAAAGGATAATTAAGAGAAATTAAAATTATCCAGAGACAAATGAAAGCGGAAGCACATGTCAAAACTTGTGAGATGCAGTAAAAGCAGTAATAAGAGGAAAACTTACAACAATAAATCCTTACATCAAAAAAAGAAGATTGCAAATAAATAACCTAACATCACACCTCAAGGAAATGATAAAAGAACAACAAACTAAGCCCAATGCTGCAGAAGGAAAGAAATAATAAAGATCAAAAAATAAATAATTAAAATGGAGACAAAGAAAACAATATGAACAATTAATTAAATTAAAAGTTGGTTTTTGAAAAGATAAACAAAATTAACAAACCTTTAGCTAAGCATAAAAAAAGAAAAGACTCAAATAAATAAAATTAGAAGTGAAAGTGGAGACATTACAAGTGACAATACAGAAATACAAACAATCATAAGAAACAATTACTAGCAATTATGTGCCAAAATTTAAATAATCTACAGGAAATGGATAAATTCCTAGACGCATACACTGAGCTAAGCCTGAATCATGAAGAAACAGAAATCTGAACAGTCCAACAATGGAGTGAGGAAATTGAATCAGCAATAACTTTTCTCCCATGGCTGTGGTTTGGATATGGTTAATTTATCCCCAAGAAAACTCATATTGAAATTTGACCCTCAGTCTGTGGTGTTGGGAGGTGGGGCCTAGTGGGAGATGTTTAGGTTATGGGAATGAATCCACCATGAATGGCCTTGTTTGTTCTTGTGATAGTGAGTTCTCTTGTGAAACTGAATTAGTTCTCAGGGGAATGGATTAGTTCCCAGGAGAGTGGGTTGTTATAAAGACACGATGCTCCTTGGTTTCCCACTTTTCCTTTGACCTTCTCTACCATGTTGTGATGCTGCACAGAAGCCCTCTCCAGAAGCCCGGGCATACACTTGAACTTCTCAGCCTGTATAACCATGAGCTAAATAAATCTCTTTTCTTTACCATTTACCCAGTTTTAGATATTCTTTTATATCAACACAAAACAGACTAAGATACCCATTAAAGAAAAGCCCAAGACCTGATGACTTCATGCCTGAATTCTATCAAAAATTTAAAGAAAAACTAACACTAATATTTTTCTACAAACTTCCCAAAAAATAATGTTAAAGAGGTGGGAATACTTCTAAACTTCTTGCAAGGCCAGCGTTACCATGATATCGAAGCCAGACAAGGACATCACAAGGAGAGAAAACTATAGACTGATATCCTTGATAAACACAGATACAGAAATCCTCAACAAAATACTGGCAAACTCAATAGTGTATTAAAAGGATCATTCAGCATGATCAAGTGGGATTTATACCTGGGGTATGAGGATGGTTCAACATTTACAAATCAATAAATGTGAGATACGACATTAACCTAACCAATGGAAAAAAAGTCCTATGATCATCTTACCAGATGCAACAAAATGCATTTGACAAGATTCAATATCTTTCATGATAAAAATACTCAACGAATTAGGTATGAAAGGAATGTACTTCAAACAAATTCAGTAAAGTTAAAGGATAAAAAATCAATACACAAAAATCAGTAGCATTTCTTCATACTAACAATACACTTTCTGAAAATAAAATCAATGCACGATCCTATTTATAATAGCTCCAAAAATGTAGAAACACTTAGAAATAAATTTAACCAAGGTAGTGAAAGACGTCCACACCAAAAAACCACAAAACATTGTTGAAAGAATTTGAAGTGCACACACAAATCAATGTAAAGATAATCCTACGTTCAAGGATTGGCAGAGTTATTATTGTTAAACTATCCATACTATCCAAAGTGATCCAAGAGTTAATGCAACTCCTATTGAAATCTCAGTGCCATTTTTCATTGTTATAAAAGGAACAATTCTGAAGTTCATATGGAATCACACACACACACAAAGCTCCAAATAGCCCAAGCAATTGTGAGCAAAAAAGAACAAAGCTAAAGGCATCACACTACCTGATACTACAAGGTGACAGTAATGAAAAGAACATGGCCCTGGCTTAAAAAAAGACACACTGACCAGTGGAACAGAACAGAGATTGATTTTAAACAAGGTTGCCAGTAGTATACACAGTAAGAACAGGACAGTCTCTTCAATAAATGGTATTAGCAAAACCAGATATCCAGGTGCAAAAGAATGACATTTGACTGTTATCTCACACCATACACAAAAATCAACTCAGAATGGATTAAAGTTTTAAACATAGAACCCGAAATTATAAAATCACCAGAAGAAAAAAGGTGAAAAGCTACATGACATTGCTCCGGTCAATGATTTTTTTAAAGTTGACCCCCAAAGTGTGGCAACAAATCCAAAAATAGACAAATGGGATTATATCAAAATGAAAAGCTTCAACAATTAACAGAGTGAAGGAACAAACTACAAATGGAGAGAAAATATTCACAAGTCATACATCTAATGAGGGATTTATATCCAAAATATATGAGGAACTCAAACAACCCTATAGAAAGAAAACAAGTAATCTGATTTAAAAATGGGCAAAGGACCTTAATAAACATTTCTCAAAAGAAGACATATAAATGGCTAACAGATGCTCATAACATCACTAATCATTAAGGAAATGTCAATTAAAACCACAGTGAGATACCCCTTGTTAGAAGGGCTATCATAAAAAAGATGAAAGATAAGTGTTGTGAGAATGTAGAGAAAAGGGAGCCCTTGAACACTTTTGGGAGGAATGTAAGTTAGTACAGCCATTATGAAAAAAGGGATGGAGTTTCCTCAAAAAACTAGAAATAGAATTATCAGCTGATACAGCAATACCACTTCTGGGCATTTTACCCCCAAAACTTGAAATTAGTTTTTCAAAGAGATGTCTGTACTGAAATTCAGTGCAGCACTATTCACAGCAGGCAAGCCATGGACTCAACCTAGGTGTCCATCAGCAGATGATTGGGTGAAGAAAATGTGGTGTCTGTACATGATGGAATACTCTAACACTTTAGAAAAGGAAGAAATTCTGTCATTTGTGACAGGAATCAGGGGGTTGGAGAACATTATGCTAAGTGAAATAAGTCAAACACAGAAAGACAAATATCACATGCTTTCACTTATATTTGGAATCTAAAACGATTGAACACATCAAAGCAGAGAGTAGGGTGTAGTTACCAGAGACCGGGGGTGAAGAGGATCAGGAGAAGACAATCAAAGGATATAAAGCTTCAGTTAGATAGCAGGATATAGGAATGAGTTTAAATTTTTTGAGATCTATTGTACAGTATAATGGATACAGCCAATAATTGAATATTGCATATTCATAGTATCACTTAAGATAGAAAATTGTAAATTTTCTCATCATAAAGAATGTCAAACATTTGGATAGATTAATTCTCTTGATTTAATCATTCCACATGTGTTCAAAGATCATAATATCACTTTATATCCTGTAAATGTATACAACTCTAATTTGTCAATATATAATATATGATCCCATTTTGACTGGAATCACCAGATTTGATCAGGCCAAGATATGCTAGCTACACACTAAGGTTTGATACTATACATTTTGGGGGTGCATAAAACATGACCTCTCATGTGGATATATTCATTGCTTATATAGGGCTACAGGCTTATGCTCTAAAAACATTGAAATTTTATTTAACATGATTCTCATAAAAATATGGTGCATTTATAATTGTGCTCTCACAATTTTTTAGCCAAAAATTGTGCTTCACTATCAAAAATATTCCTTGCAGACTCAGTGCCTGTAGCTCAGTGGCTAGGGCATCGGCCACATACACAGGGGCTGGCAGGTTCGAACCCTGCCCCAGGCCTGCTGAGCAACAATGACAACAAAAAAATCTCCAGGCATTGTGGTGGGCACCTGTAGTCCCAGCTACTTGGGAGGCTGAGCCAAGAGAATCGCTTAAGCCCAAGAGCTTGAGGTTGCTGTGAACTGTGATGTTACTGCACTGTACCCAGAGTGACATAGTAAGACTCTGTCTCAAAAAACAAAACAAAACAAAACAAAACAAAACAAAACAAAACAAACAAAAAATATATATATAGATAGATAGGTAGGTAGGTAGGTAGATAGATAGAGATTCCTTGAGGCAGAGAATGTATGTTTTGAATGGATGGGGCAATAGAAATAGTATTTTGCTTATAATTAATTATATGTGTACATATATGATAGGAAGAATCTTCTATCTGTAGTGTAACTATGGACCAATGGAGACTTTGAGTCATATAAAAAGAATCCCATTTAATCCAAGATAAATATATCTAGGGAGCATCCAAAAGCTTAAGCTTCATTAACTTTCCAGTGAATTCATCTCTTCATCTGGGCTCTTAAAACTTGCCTCCCACATAAATCTAGAGATTGCTAATAGGAAAGATTGGCTATTGCTATATGCTGATTGAAGCATCTCCTGAATCCTCTTTGAAGAAGACAGAGGTATAAAGAATTATTCAGGACCCAAAGAGATAGTATTAAATTGTCTTTTGCATCAGTTGAGATGTTAAAATTTCTTGAGAGCAAAAGAAAAGTAGAAGATTAGCTGCAACTCTCTGTTTAAATCAAGTGATGAAAATAATTCCGTAAGACAGTAACTTAACCCCAGGAGGAAAAAATGCCATTTTAATTCTCTCTTTGAGGGGTACCTGTGTGCCAGGCAGAACCACTCTGATGTCTGCAACCCAAGATCTGTATCCTGACCTCAAACCTATGGCTGATAAGTGATCTCAGGTCCTCTGGGACAAGAATAATATTATAGTCATGGATCATCACTTCACTTGAGGTGATAAAATTGGTCCCTTATAATAGGTGTTGGCAAACTTTTTTTCCAAAAGGAAAGGACCAAATAGATAGTAAATATTTCAAATATTTATGGAGGCTGAAAAATTTGAATTGCATCTAATTGCAGATAGCCTCTCACAAAATGTTATTCTCATTTTGATTTTTTAAAAATCACTTAATTTGAAGTCTGTTACCAAAACAGGTGGCAGGCCAGATTTTAGAACCTCTGTTCTAAAATATGCTGAGAAAAGATTTGGAATAAAGCTGATGGCAGGTTTAGACGGATGCTATTTTTCTGTTCTACACTTCTATGAAGAAGGTTATTTCTCAAACTGCAAGTAACAAACAGTGTATGAGCTATTTAGTGGGCATCATACTGAAGATCTAACAGCTATTATGTGAATCTTCTCCCCAAACTGCTCACATGCAACGTTATTACCTTCCTTACCCACAATTTTTGATTGGCTGTTGGTGGTTTGGCTTGGTTATTGTTTGGATCAAGAGGATACCTTGTAGCGATACAGCAGCCATGTAGCATCATGCTACATTGAGCACAACTCAATTTGGTGAAATATCACTGTCAGCCAAGTGGGCAGCACCTTGATTGCCAAGATAGATTGGCCATTCTCATTGTCTGCATGGGGTGTCCTGTCATTGACTTTTATATAGACAGGATTGGTCCCAGGTACTTGCATTTTTATGAAACACCAATTTAGTAATAATTAAAAACATCATTTACATAATGAAAAACATGTTACATAAACACAAACATCATTTGCTTTAAGTCCAGCATGCAAAGCTTACTATTCCATTTATAAATCTACATCCACAGTAAGAATTTTACCTTCACTTGCTTGTTGATTAATGCTTGAATAATTGGTTACATAGGATAGATATCCTTAAATAATCAGCCTTTAGTTTATCAAATTCCCTTAAATATTCTATATTGCATTTAAAAAATTTATTCAATGAATTTTACATCAAATGCCTGACCAGGCAAGCTTACCACCCAAACAAGAAAGCCTTTCTATGTACTTAAATAGCATAAATTAAACTTATAAATATAGAAACTCTCAAGTTCTTCTATGCATTCCATTGTTGTGTACAAGCATGAATTCTCTTCCAACTTTCAACTGAAAATCTGTTAAGTCTATAATCAAACCTTTTAAATTCGAATCCCCCAACTAATCTATCAGATTCTCTTTCATGTCAAATTCTCTTAAACATTGCAGGCGCAATGTTGTTTCAATGATTACAAAACCTGTGTGTAAACTTAATCCCCTCGATGAAAATAGTATGGGTCAAATTACCTTCATTAATTCTTAATTTTAAATATCCTGGGGTAGAAAGACCTCACCCTTTAAATCGGGATCAGCAAATGACCTACCGAATCTGGCCTGCTGCCTGTTTTCATTTGATCCCAAGCTAAGAACAGTTTTTCCATTTTTAAACAATTGGGAAAGAAAAGTAAAATAAGATTTCAGCATCCGTAAATAAAGTTTTATGGGAACCATCTCTACTCACTCGAACGTCCAGTATGGCTGCTTTGGACTGCAATGTCAGAATTGTATGGTTAAGACAGAGACCATATGGCCCTCAAACCTAAAACATTGATTCTCTGACCCTTTACAGAATGTTTACTGATCCCCTTTTTTTATTTAGAGGAAAATAGAAGTCAGGCTGTGCTTGAATTTCAAAACCTAAATAAAGGATCATTGCATCAGAAGTTTTGCCTGGAAGGTATCTGAGACAGAGAAGGAAGGAGTCTCTTTTAAAAGGTTGTTTATCGTCTTCTCTGCTCCATTTACCCAGACACAACAAACAGCAATTGAGGATAGGAAAGCAGGAAGGGAAAGGGAGGACAAATCTCCTTTGGTGTAAGGACAGAGACGCCCCTCCCTCCCACACGCGGCCTGCCTGGGAGATGAGAGATACAAGCTTTTGAGCAGCAGATTAGAGCTCACTGGCAGGGTACCTCTGAGGATGCTTAAGAGCAAGTGGTGGAAAAAGTGTTGGAGGCGGGTGTGGTGGCCCACGCCTGTAATCCTAGCACTCTGAGAGGCCGAGGCATGTGGATTGCCTGAGCTCACAGGTTGGAGACCAGCCTGAGCAAGAGTGAACCCCCCGCCCCCACTGCTTCTGAAAACAAGAGAATGGCTTGAGCCCAAGAATTTGAGGTTGTTGTGAGGTACAACTCCATGACACTCTACCAAGGGTGACAAAGTAAGACTCTGTCTCAAAAGAAAGAAAAAGAGTATTGGCTCTAGTCCTTCCAATCGGCAGAAGTTGAGATAAAATTATTCAGATGAGAACAGATCCTTTGGTCACCATTAGACTTTCAGTAACCTCATGAAGAGAATTGTTGAAATACTTCAGACTATTATTTAGGATCTAGTTCTCCTATTCCAGAAGTTTTAGTGTCTTAAAACTAAAGTAAGGAGGGCAGCACCTATGGTTCAATGGGTAGAGCACCAGCCTCATATACTGCCAGTGGCAGGTTCGAACCCGGCCCCAGCCAGCTAAAACAGCAGTGGCACCTGCAACAAAAAATAGCCAGGCATTGTGGTGGGCGCCTGTAGTCCCAGCTACTCGGGAGGCTGAGGCAAGAAAATGGCTTAAGTCTAAGAGTTGGAGGTTGCTGTGAGCTGTGACGCCATAGCACTCTACTTAGGGTGACATAGTGAGACTCTGTCTCAAAATAAATAAATAAATAAATAAAAATAACATATTGCATTCAGCTTGATTTGGGGAACGAAAGCATACTAAAACATAGAGGAACTTTGTCTTCTCATTATAGCATCAAAAATAAGCAAAAACAACTTGCTAATCTTGATGCTTGGAATTCTTGAATTTTGCACATAAATAACCAACCAGTTTACTTGTTAAAAAATAATTTTGAGGCCAGGTGTGGTGGCTCATGCTTGTAATCCTAGCACTCTGGCAGGCCAAGGCAGGTGGATTGCTTGAACTTAGGAGTTCAAGACCAGCCTGAGAAAGAGAAAGACCCCATCTCCACTAAAAATAAAAAAAACTGGCTGGGCACTGCCTTGTAGCAGGTGCCTGTAGTGCCAGCTACTTGGGAGGATGGGGAAAGAGGATTGCTTGAGTCTAAGAGTTGGAGGTTTCTGTGAGCTGTGATGCCATGGTACTCTATCCAGGCTATAGAGTGAGACTCTGTGTCAAAAGCAAACAACAAACAAAATAAATAAAAATAAAAAAATAATTTTTATTTTTTTTTATTATTAAATCATAGCTGTGTTCATTGATATGATCATGGGGCATCATACACTAGCTTAATAGACCATTTGACACATTTTTATCACACTGGTTAACATAACCTTCCTGGTATTTTCTTAGTTATTGTGCCAAGACATTTACATTCCACATTTACTAAGTTTAACATATACCCTTGTAAGATGCACCGCAGGTGTACTCCCACCAATCCCCCTCCCTCTACCCACCTTCCCCCTCCCTCCCCTCCCTTTCTCTCTTCCCCTTATTCCTAGGTTGTAACTGGGTTATAGCTTTCATGTGAAAGCCCTAGATTAGTTTCATAGTAGGGCTGAGTACATTGGGTACTTTTTCTTCCATTCTTGAGAAACTTTACTAAGAAGAATATGTTCCAGCTCCATCCATGTAAACATGAAAGAGGTAAAGTCTCCATCTTTCTTTAAGGCTGGATAATATTCCATGGTTTATTAATACCACAATTTATTAATCCATTCGTGGATCGATGGGCACTTGGGCTTTTTCCATGACTTAGCAATTATGAATAGGGCTGCGATAAACATTCTGGTACAAATAATTTTGTTATGATGTGATTTTTGGTCTTCTGGGTATATGCCCAGCAGCTATAACCCAGTTACAACCCAAGAATAGGGGGAAGGGGGAAAGGGAGGGGAGGAGGGGGGAGGTGGGTGGAGGGAGGGGTATTGGTGGGATTACACCTGCAGTGCATCTTACAAGGGTATATGCGAAACTTAGTAAATGTGGAATGTAAATGTCTTGGCACAGTAACTAAGAAAATGCCAGGAAGGCTATGTTAACCATTGTGATGAAAATGTGTCAAAAGGCCTATGAAGCTAGTGTATGATGCCCCATGATCATATCAA
>CAUYPK010004444.1:0-10414 GCA_963574355.1 Loris lydekkerianus
CAAATTGTATGTAAAACCAGCACATTGTACCCCATGATTGCATTAATGGTACACAGCTATAATTTAATAAAAAAAAATTAATTTCAAAACGTTATGTGGGTACCAATGTTTTTGTTGCATGGACAGCTTTTATAATGCTTATGTCATGGCCATCAGCATGACCATCACCCTAGGAGTGTTCACGTAGGTTTTTACCTATCCTTTCTTCTCCTTGCTTTCCAATGATTTTTGCTTCTCTCTGTGGCCATGTGTGCCCATAGATTAGTTCCAAATTAATTGGAGAGTACATGTGGTGTTTGATTTTTTATTCTTGAGATATTTGCTTCACTTAGGATAATGGTCTCCACTTGCATCAAAATTGCTGCAAAAGACATTAATTCATTTTTTATGGCTGAGTAGTGCACCATCGTGTATGTGTATATTATATATATGCTCACAATTTTTCTGTGAATAAAATTTGTTAACTTTTTGTTACATTACTGTAAGTATTTATAGTAAAGTGGTAAGATTTTTTTTTTTTTTTTAAGGCATCCATCTATCCTTTGGACTAGACTAGAAGCACATGTATTTATATAAATTCTTTAATTTTTTTCCTTGCTATGGGTAATGACAAGCTTTATTATTTTGATTTTAAAATAGTTGAGATATTTTCTCAGAACTAAGTAAATCAAAATGAAAAAGCCTATCTGAAGAATGAGGAGGTTTTTTTTAAGAAATTGGTTAAGAGTCAACTAATTACTATCCAATATATAGAGAAATTTAGAAAGTTAGGAAATAGAAGAGAGAGCATCTAATTCAGGCTCAATTACAGATGTGGAAACCAAAATTCTGAGAAAGTACCTTATCCAAAATCTCATAACTGCCAGGGAATATTTTTAACAGTTTGCAGAAACATGATTAAATACTAATGTGATTATAATTACATTGCTTTCCTTACTTAGCAGTGCAGCTGGCTTTGTCTACACTGCTCTGAAATCAAGTGTCAATAGATGAAGGAAAGAATTGGTGTTTATGTTTTATGGTACTCTCTATAATAGCAAAATATGGACATAATTAGTCTCTCAAATATACAGCTGAACCATACCCAGGTAGAGAGTTTGTTGGAATCACAAAAAATGTTGCTAATATTTACAACCAAGTAACTACAGAAAAGTAGTTTAGCAGCTTTTTACCTTATTACTGTTACTTTTGCTTCTTGCCATATAGTTCTTTTTTTTCTTAGTCATGGAAACCATATACACTCACACTTGAAATACTATCATAGAGTGAGTATTTCAAAAGTAGAAAACAACCGAGAACTTAAAATTTCAATGTATTTGATTGTTAAATATCCATGTCATTTTATGGGGCAAATTAACTCTTAGGTTTTAATTTCCTCATTCATAAATAGAAATAGGTGCTCCTGATGAAAAAATTTTTATGAAACTGCTTTGAAAACTTTATTAACATACTCATTTTAGGTCCTCAACTTCTATTTCATACTGTAGGATATTAGGAAACTTGTGTATGATGGTCAAATAAATTTTCTTGTGAAGGAAATAGAAGATTCTTCTTGAACTTTCATGGTTTTTATAGAGCCTTTACATAACATTTTCTACTCATTACTTACTCCCAATTTCCAAGCACTTTAAATTAGTTATTAAGTTTTCTTATACCTTTTTTAAAATGATTTTTTAAAGGAGATACTTACCTGTTAAATCCTTGTTAATCACCTTAGGTGTATTTTGCACACCAGATACGACTAAAAGGTGTTTCCTCATTTTGAGTCTTAATTTTTTTACCATATTACATATGTATCAGAATAATCATCATTTATTCACTTAAAGATGTTAAGTGAATATTCAGGAAAATACTGGAGCTGTTGGGACAGTAAAAATCAGGACTTAGTGTGAAAAACTAGGCTGGCTGTAACTCCATTACTTTCGTAAGCAGCCAGGGAGTCCAATGCTTATGGTATTAGAACATTCTTAGTTAGATATTTACATTTAACCACAGGACAGTGTTTTTCAACCTTTTTTTTTTTTTTTTTTGCTTAAACCACATAACTTTATTTTCTCATAACTATTGAGTCTAACAGGCCAAGGTCGAGGTATTGGTAGTTTTGGTTCCTTCTGAGGGCAATAAGGGAAAGATCTGCCCCAGGCACCTCTCCTTAGCTTCCAGATGGCCTTCTCTTTCCTGTGTCTTCATCTTTCCTTTGTTCATATTTTCTTTCTTTCTTTTTATTAAATCATAGCTGTATACATTAATGCAGTCATGGAGTACAATGTGCTGGTTTTATATACAATTTGAAATGTTTTCATCAAACTGGTTAACATAGCCTTCCTGGCATTTTCTTAGTTATTGTGTTAAGACATTTATATTCTACATTTAGTAAGTTTCACATGTACCCTTATAAAATGAACCATAGGTGTAATCCCACCAATTACCCTCCCTCCCCACATCCTCCCCCCTCAACCTTTTTTTTTTTCATCTGATGGCACACTTGAACCTATAGTTAAACTTCTGTGGCACACTTAAGTAGATTTAAAAAAAAAAGAAGAGTTAAAAAAAAAAGAATACTTACTATGTTTTGAACTTCTTTTGAAAATAATTAATGGCCCTTAAAATTTTTCATGGTGCACCTAAGACCCTCTCACGGCACACCAGTTAAAAATCACTGCCCTAGGGTGTTAGAAAACTTGGAGTACATCCTAATTAAAATGGTGGATTGAGTTTAACTCAAAGAATGTTCTTCCCTTGGTACTTAAAATGAATATAAAATAATAAAAACTAAAAAATAATCACCAAATGCAAACAACAAAGAATAATGTAATCAGATGCGATGCACTTCAAGAATGATAGCCAAGAAAAGAAACCAAAAGATTTCAGACTGAAGAGGCACAGTGAGTTAGCGACTTAATCTAGTACCACTTTCCAGATATAGTACTAGTAAGTTAGCAAAATTCTGAGAATTACCACTAATATTTTCAAAGCTGAGAAGCCAACTAAGTGTGTATCCTTATTATTTTCCTTACTTATCAGAAAAATAGTAGAAGTGGCAACTGGATAGTAATGTGGACAAAATGCAGAAGATGAACCCTGAGATTTACACAGTGAGAGAAGTGAAGGCTCTAGTGCTTCATGCTGAATTGGGGAAATTTTCCAAATGGTCTCCTCCCATTTTAATGAAATATAATACCTAAATAGATGGAGTGAAGTTTCTTATAGCATATATAACATGTAATAAACTCTTGGAAGAGCATGCAGAACGTAGAAATTCAGAATACTGATTCCTCAGATTAGCTCTCCTTCTACTTCTCCTATTCCCAAGGCTATGGAAAATTGAGGGATAACAAAATATATAGCCTTAAAAATAAGGAATATTTTTTCAGGAGAAAATATATATACAGCCTTAAAAATAAGGAATGTTTTCTCAGGAGAAAATACAATGCTCTTAGAAAGAAAGAACAGAATCAAGTAGTCAGTCACAGACTTGGAGACTTCATTTCTAAGCGAGATATGATAGGTCATGGCAAAACACCATTTCTGCTACAATAATAAAACAATAAAAGACAGATAAATTGGGAACAGTATGTTTTAAAGACAAAGGGGGAGCTATGTAATCAAAGGAGTTGAAATAAACTAAAAATCTGGAAAGGATAAGGTCCTTTTGAGGAGCAGTCTATTATTGGCTATTTTTTTTCCACTGGGATTTTTTTTTCCAGTTTTGGGTATAAATTGAGGATTGACGTTGGCCCCCTGAAGCTTAAAAATAAAAGGTAAATTGTAAATTTTCAGCTACAACTATCCCTGAAAAGATGAAAGCCAATATGAACTCTATCAAGGGAGAGAGAAACCAACAAAACTTTTGGGTATCTTGAGAGGCTGGTAACAGTTTAGAAATTTTAGGAGCCCTATATGCAGTTTCACTTAGGACACATATTCTGAATTTCATTGTTGTGTGTGAGGCCAGGAACCTCAGAATGGTAGACCAAAATCACCTTTTGTCTTAAGGTATTTGGAAGACAAGACTCTGCTTGAGGAGCTGCCTGGCCTCAAACACATGGCTGGTCTCCTTTTTCATGATATTTGCCACATTTGGAAATAAAGTAAGCTGGGAGGGCAAAGAGCAGAGCATAAAAATCTCTGAAAAACAACCTGAATACTCCAGACTTTCATGCCAAAGGCACCGAGGTCCTCACCAGGCTCAGCTGAAAGCTTGGGGGGGACATATCTAAGGAGATAGCTAAGGAAGAAGTAAAAACCAGAAGTCAAATGTGAGTTATGAAAACTGCAGTGTAGCTCTAATCCAGCTCAGTATTGAGGCTATCAGCCCTTCACTCTGCCTAACAAAGAAAAGGAGAACCTTTTTTTTTTTTTTTTAAGTTTTCATCCAAGGAGAACCCTTCTTGATGAAAGATGTTGTCTGGAGCCTCTATAGTTCCTTTATATGCAATATCCAGGATGAAATAAAATAACTGAACATGAAAAGAGGCAGAAGATTTGTTCCTTAATCAAGTGAATCTGCCTACATTGTTAGTGTTGGAGGCAGATTCACAAAAGATGCAGATATTGGAATTAGCTGCTAAGGAGTCAAAAAGAAATTAACATGTACAAGTAATTAGAAGAAAAGATGTTCAAATATATTAAAATTGGAGTATTCCGACATAAAATTAAAATCTGTAAACCAAATAGATATTCTAGAACTGTAAAAACATCTGAAATTATGAACTTATTATGAGTTTAATATCAGACCAGCTGCAGCATTAGGTAGGATAAGTGAACTTGAAGATGGAATGAAAAAAAAAAAATCCAAACTGGACCGAAGGAAGAATAAACACCAAAAAAGCAAAATAGAAGAGACACAGGAAAAAAGTCTAACATATGCCTAATTGGAGGCACAAAATGAGAGGAGAAAATAGGGTAGAAACTATATTTGAAGATATATTAATTGTAATTTTTTCCAAAGGTTGGATGGTCTTTTCACCTTAAGTGATCAGTTAACAGGAGAAACAAATGGTTTCCTTTATAAGGTTTCGTATGTGTTTTAAATCTATGGATCCAGCAAACTAAAAAATGTCCCAGAGTCCTTTGAGAATCCATCTGCACAGGACATAGATTGTAGAGCTTTATTCTGGAGTACTGCTCTCCAGTAGAACTTTCTACAGCGATGGAAATGTTCTGCGTTGGTGCTGTCTGTTACCGTAGTCACTAGCCACATGTGGCTATCAAGCAATTGAAATAAGGCCACTGCAGCTGAAGAACTGGATTTTAAATTTTATTTAATTTTAATTAAGTACACATGGCTAGCATATTAAACGGTATAGTTCTAGTGAATTAAAGATATACATAAATGTAATAACTAGAGATCCACATTAAGTAGAGGAAATGGAAAGAGTGATGGTGCTTAGACCACAAGAGATTGGAATAAATCGGGTTTGAATAGGCAGAGAGAATGGAATAGAGTATTTCAACAAACAACCCAATGATGAAAGTATTAAATTGCCTTGGTGATGTAAAGAGAATGTGTGTTGGGTAGCTGAATAAATAATGTGTTGGCAAGGATAAGGAAAAGTGTGCCTTTTATGGTTACAAGAAATGGAGTAGTATTTTGTAGGGTTTATTGTTAGAATATGTACATAAGAACCTGAAAAAGGCAAAATATTTAAGAACCCAAGTGTGAAATGTGGATAAAAAGAGGCTTAAGGGCTTCAACTGTTTGGTTCTTTGTACTTAACTGTGATTTAGCTTTTCTCTGCATGAGTATTTCTGTCTTAGTTGTGTACGAACTGGTTTTCTTACCCAGTTGAACAGAGTAGAGTTTACTCTATTTTTCTGTACCTATTTTTCTTTAGGGTGATTTAGCTATTCTTTGCTAGTCTGCCTCTCTCATTTCTGTATCATGTGATTTCCTTACACTATATTAAGGAAAACAGTCTATTCTGTACATTATTTCTACCTACAAGCTTTCTCTTATTCATGGTTTTTGTTTCCTTGTAGTTTCTGCTTGCATACATTTGTTAGTCTGTTATAGTTTTACTTTTATAATTCATTCAACAAACATTAAGTACCTCTTGGATACCAGGTTTTGCTCTAGGTGCTGGAGATAGAACAGTGAACAAAACAGGCAAAACACTCTGCTCTAATGGACATAATTTTCCCAAATACTTGCGTGGTTGCGATGCAGGAATATAAATGGAAACGCCCTGGCCTTTCCCCAAACCTGCTTCAAACCTGGTTTTGTTTCATTTTCTGAAGGACACTCCACCCTACCCCACCCACCCTGTAATACTTTTGCCATAGAGGTCAGCTCTTGAGCATAGAGGAAGAGGCCAGCACTGGGTTAATGCCCAGGGGTCCTAAGTACCTGGAACAGGATCTAAAAGGTGGGTCATGCTCTCTTGGTGGGCATGTCTGAGGTGCTGTGAGCTCCTCATCCTATAGGGAAGAGAGGGCCAGAGCCAGTCACTAGGTGCTATACTAAGGTTTTTGCTATTCATGGAATTTATATTTGAGTTGGGAGAAGCAGACAATGAACAAAATAAACAAGTGAAGTACATGGCATATTACAAGGTTATCATGCTGTGGAGTGGCTACTGAGTTCCTTAGTGTGTGTGTCTTAGTTTTAAATAGGATAGTAAGTAGAGATCTCTTTGAGAAGGTGACATTAAGCAAAGACTTGAAGGGAGTAAGCAGGATTTTCCACTAGAATGAAAAGGGGATGTTTGTGTTATTGTAAACTAAAATTGAATTTATTTTGGCTGAAGTAAGGGTCAGGATTTATTGAGTACCTACTAAGTATAAGGTGTTTATATTTGACATTTTGTCTCCCTTATCCCACATACTCCATCTCAAGTGTAGAAGGCATCATTTTCTAGATCATACAGGTAGTAATTAACAGAATAAGGGTTTATATTTTGGTGTCTGACTTTAATGTTTATATTATTTCCAGAGAGTAAATAAAGGCATAGTAATTATAATGAGAGGTCATAAAAAGACAATATTACTAATAAGGACAAAATATTTTCTTTCTGTTATTTAGCAGAGTAAATGGAATTTCACTGATGAAGAAATGGATTATTTGATGTTTACAAATTTATATGCTATTAAGGATACCAAATCTCTATCTTGTTGAAAATGTGATTTAGAATATTTTTAGTTACATACTTAATAGATATATTGAGAATAATTTTCCTTTTTAATGTATTTATCCATGTAATAGGGGCTGGGAGTTTCATTTTCTTATTAATATGACAAGCTCCAAGCATGTCTGTGAGTTTTCATTGTTTTGACTCATTCATCTTAATTTAACTGGAGTCAGGCTTTCCTATGTGAAGTACTATTTTCCTCAAACTGGGAACTTACTAATAATTTCAGTTTAACAAGAGCTTGTGGCAAAAGGACTTTTCCAATTCTTGGCAGGTTTGAAGTTCATTGCAATTTTACTGTGGATAGAAATCTTTCCAACGTGGGGGAAATTTCTCTACAAAGGAAAACTTTCAGTCCTTTTCTCTCATGTGACTTGAACATGAAATGATTTTAACAGCCATGTATGAATCTGGACATTATTCTTAGTTGTTTAGTACTTCAAAAGCACTTTCAAGAGGGAATTGTTTTGCTTATTTGTGATTCCAAATCAAATACACAGAGAGATTTGGAAGATTTGCAACAGGAAGTAATCTCAATTCTGTGTAGCCACTAATCTTGTACAGAAAAATTCAACTTTTATGAACAAAGGAAAAGCAAACTCTTTTAAGTTATAAATATAAGCCAGTGTAGCTTGCATTGTTTTAATAATAAGAATGAAGAAGCTGATTGTAAGTTCATTTTTTGAGCTGCCTTCCCACAGTCATTTTACAGTTGATCTGGTCCTGAGAGATCTAATTCAACAGATTTTATTCTTATAGGAATATCCTCTTCCTGTATGTTATTGCAATAAACCTGCATAGTATCTGCAGAGATCTCTTGAGTTTATGGAGTCCTTTCATAATTTTTTACTTCGTGTAATTCTGATAATTCTCTGAGGTATATATTATTTCCATTTAAGTGTAGAATGATTAAGAGATATAGTGGTTTGTCTAAGATTATCCAGTTAATAAATAATAAGGTCAGTATTAGAGCTAGGTCCTTTTCCTATCACATTATCTTGTCTTTTTGTGATTCTTTCTTAGCTGACCACTACACTATGGGCTCTATTCAAGGTCATGATCAGTTAAAGTCTCCGGGTCTTTTTCATATGTTGTTTTTACGTCAAGTTCTCTTTACTGTATACATTTGTAATTGATATTTTTGAACTTAAACGCAGGACTTTGTTTATCCCCAGCCGTTTTCATCTTATTATTTTCTACTTAAGGTTTTAGCTTTCTGAACAAGCTTTTCGATCTTGATTCTGTTATCCAGTTTATGTGTTATTCCTTCTAGTTGTGTGTCAACAGCAAATTTTATAAGTAGAAAGTCTTTGTGATTATGGAAGGCATCCTAGTCATCTATTTAGTATACTGTGCCTGTCATATAGTTGGGACTTAAGTGGTAATTGATAAAAAAGAGATTTTTATATGAGGCAGGGAAAAGAAAACACATGTAATATTTTATAAAAAGAAAAAAAACTCTGTCAGTATAACTATTATTCTTAGTTAGGTCTTTTGAATATAAGTATTCCAAGATCACCATAGTTGTTTCTTTTATTATTTCTTTCTCCTGTTTTTATAGATTTTATAAGTATTCTTTTCGATGATAAATAAAATGGTTGATTGTTTTCCTTTTACATCTGAACCTGTTCTCAGTACTTTAAGAATCCATTGCCATATAACTATTTTTCTGAGATTGTTTGATGGTCACTGAGGGGTCTAGAATTTTTCTATAGGGTGGCCTGAAGACAGGAAATCTAGTTGTAATGAGAGCTGTGGTGCTTATTTTGTGATTGTACATTGCAACATTTACATCATAAACATAGATTTTTACTTAGATTGTGTGTTAAAAGTTAATAAAAATAAGGCTTTCTTGAATTTTTATTCATATTAAATATGAGATTAAAAAATCTAACCTCAATAATATAGTTATTATTTAGTATTTTTTTTATTGATTTATTAGTAATAAACTCAATTGTTCCTTTTCTGTGACCGTCCACACCATAGATAGTTGTTATTGTAAGGGATTACAGTAGACACTTATTTTATTTTTATTTATTTATTTTTTTAAATTTCAGATTAATATAATGATAGATTAAGGTTACTTATTTGCGTTTGTTAGGTAAAGTTCAAGTTGTAGTGGAGCCATTTACCTGGGACGTGTGCCACATACCCCTGCATTGTGCCCATTAAATAAGAGCATACCAAATCCCCTCCCTTCTTCGTTCTCCCCTTCTTGAATTTAATTGTGTTTTTCTTTTGTGTGGGCTTTGTTGTTCATCTAGTTTCATATTAATATTGAGTACATTGGATGATTGCTTTTCCATTCTTGTGATATTTTCCTTAGGAGGAGGCTCTCCAAATCCTTCCAAGTAAATACAAAAGATATGAAGTCTCTTTCTTTATGGCTGAATAGTATTCCATGGTATACATACACTACAGTTTATTTATCCATTGATGGGTTGATGGACACTTGAATTGTTTCCACATCTTGGCAATTGTTAATTGAGCTGTGATAAACACTCTAGTGCAAATGTCCTTGTGGTAAAACGATTTTTTTTTTCTGGGTAGATACCTAATAATGGAATTATGGGATCAAATGGAAAGTCTATTTTTAGCTCTTTAAGGATTCTCCATTCTTCTTTTCAAAAAGGCTGTGTTAGTTTGCAATCCCACCAACAGTATATAAATGTTCCCTTAGTGTTGTATTTTTATTTAGAATGTTTTATGGATGGGGCTGATGGAGACTTTGTAGTGGGGAGGCTAATGCCTCCTAAGCCACTTGTAGGTGCCATCACTATCTGGGTACACAGGGAGTGATCCAAGCTAGCCATCAGCCTCTATTTGCCTGCATGGTCTTACTGTACTCTTTATAACTTTCTATAAGCAATAATTGTATAATTCTCTATAAGCAATAACTATAGTAAAATAAAAGAAATATACAAAAACATAATGTCGAAGGTTAGTACTGGTTTTGCAGATACTGCTATTACAGTAAATGATATGACATAATGTAGAATTAATTTTGTTAATATAATTTATTTTAATAGCTTTATTAATTGCATTAAGAATTAGCAAGAATTCTTGTTATTTATAGGATCAATAAAGTTCAGAAAGGGCTAATTAAAACCTTCAGTCATATTTTAGGGCATCTAATGGTGGATGTCTTGTGCTATAGTTGGGTTATAGCCTTCATGTGAAAGCTGTAATTTAGCTTCATAGTGGGGATGAGTACATTGGATATTTTTTTCTTCCATTCCTGAGATACTTTCCTAAGGAGAATATGTTCCAGCTCCATCCATGTA
>CAUYPK010004445.1:0-41667 GCA_963574355.1 Loris lydekkerianus
ACACTTGAAAGTAGAATGTTGGTATTTTAATAGGGATGGCATTGAATCAGTAAATTGCTCTGGGAAGTATAGACATTTTAACAATGTTGATTCTTCCCAGCCATGAGCATGGTATGTTCTTCCATTTGTTAAGGTCCTCTGCTATTTCCTTTCTTAAGGTTATTAATTTTCTTCATAGAGGTCCTTCACCTCTTTTGTTAGGTATATTCCTAAACATTTCATTTTCTATTGGGCTATTTGTGTCTTTAATTAACATCTCATCTTAGCTTTTGTTGGCATATACAAAAGCAACTGACTGGTGGATATTAATTTTATATCCTGAAACATTACTGTATTTTTTAATGACTTGCAAGAGTCTTGTGGTTGAGTCTTTAGGGTTCTCTAAGTATAAGATCATTATCATCAGCAAAGAGGGAGAGTTTTACCTCCTCTGCTCTGATTTGGATGCCCTTTATTTTCTTGTCTTGTCTAATTATATTGGCTAGAGCTTCCAGCACTATGTTGAATAGTAATGGTGACAGAGGACAACCTTGCCTGGTTCCAGTTCTAAGAGGAAAAGCTTTAAGTTTGACATCATTTCGTAAAATATTAGCTGTGGATTTGTCATAAATAGCTTTGATCAGTTTCAGAAATGTGCCATCTATGCCTATGCTCCTCAGTGTTTTAATTAGAAATGGATGCTGGATTTTATCAAATGCTTTTTCTGCATCTATTGAGAGGATCATATAGTTTTTAGTTTTACTTCTGTTGATATGGTGAATAATCTTTATAGACTTGCATATATTAAACCAGCCTTACATCCCTGGGATGAAATCTACTTGATCATGATGTATGACTTTTTTGATGATAAGCTGTAATCTGTTGGCTAAGATTTTGTTGAGAATTTTTGCATCTATATTCATTAGTGAAATTGGTCTAAAATTCTCCTTTTTAGTTGGGTCTTTACCTGGTTTTGGTATCAGAGTGATGTTTGCTTGATAGAACATGTTAGGGAAGATTCCTTCCTTCTCAATTTTTTGGAATAATTTCTGCAATATAGGAATAAGCTCTTCTTTGAAGGTTTGATAAAATTCTGGTGTGAAGCCATCCGGACCAGGGCATTTTTTTGTCAGAAGATTTTTTACTGTTTCTTTGATCTCAGTGCTGAAAATTGGTCTGTTCAGGAGACCTATTTCATCTGGGATAAGTCTAGGGAGAGTGTGTGATTTCAAATATTGACCCGTTTCCTTCATGTTGTTGAATATCTGGGCATAAAGTTTCTGGTGGTATTCACAGATAATCTCTTGTATCTCTGTGGTATCAGTTGTTATTTTCCCTTTGTCATTTCTGATTGAGGTTACTAGAGATTTTACTTTTTTATTTCTAGTTAGTCTAGCCAAAGGTTTATCTATTTTATTTATTTTTTCAAAAAACCAACTCCTTGTTTCATTAATTTTCTGAATGATTCTTTTGTTTTCAATTTCATTCATCTCTGATTTAATTTTGGATATTTCTTTTCTTCTGCTGGGTTTGGGCTTAGGTTGTTCTTCTTTCTCCAACTTCATAAGATGGCTTGTGAGTTTGTTGATGTGCAGTCTTTCTATTTTTCGCATGTAGGCTTCTAAAGAGAAAAATTTTCCTCTCAAGACTGCTTTTGCTGTATCACATAGGTTTTGGTAAATTGTGACTTCATTGTTGTTATACTCAAGGAAGTTAATGATTTCATTTTTTATTTCTTCCCACACCCACCTGTCATTCAGCATAAGGTTGTTTAACTTCCACGCCTTTGTGTGAGGTTGAGCATTTTTGTTGAAGTTGAGTTCCACTTTTAGTGCCTTATGATCTGAGAAGATTCAAGGTAGAATTTCAATTCTTTTGATTCTGTTGAGGTTTGTTTTGTATCCTAGGATATGTTCAATTTTGAGGAATGTTCCATGGGACAATGAGAAAAATGTATATTTTTTATCATTGGGATGGCGTGTTCTATATATGTCTATCAAGCACAGTTGTTCTAGGCTCTCATTTCAATCTCTAGCATCTTTGTTTAATTTCTGTTTAGAGGATATGTCCAGTTCTGAGAGAGGGGTATTAAAGTCCCCAGTTACTATGGTGTTTCAGGATATCGTATTGCTCAAACTAAGCAAAGTCTGTTTCAAGAATCTGGAAGCATTTAAATTGGGTGCATAAATATTTAGAATTGAAATGTCTTTTCTTGTATTTTTCCCTTGACCAATTTGAAGGGACCATCATTGTCTTTTTTGACTTTAGTTGCTTTAAATCCCCATGTATCTAAAAATAAGATTGCAGCTCCTCTTTTCTTCTGAATTTCGTTTGCCTGAAAAATTGACTTCCAACCTTTAACTCTGAGTTTTAATTTATCTTTTGATGTGAGGTGTATTTCCTGCAGACAGCAAATAGACGGCTTCTGTTTTTTAATCCAATCAGTCAATCTATGCCTCTTCAGTGGGGAATTCAAGCCATTGACATTTATTAAGATAATTGATAAGTGTGGTAGTGTTCTATTCATCTTACTTTGTGAAAGTCTATTGCTTAGTTTTGTCTTTTGCATCATTGTGGAAACTAGGTTCTGTCCTTTAATTTCTGAGTGTTTACTCTGCTGAAGCTCCATTGTGATGGTCAGTATGTAGAACAGGTTGAAATATTTCCTGTAAGGATGGTCTTGTTGTGACAAATTTTGTCAATGTTTGCATATCAATAAAAGATTTGATTTCTCAATTTTAAAGCTTAGCTTAGCAGGATATAAAATTCTGGGCTGCAAGTTGCTCTGTTTAAGTAGATTAAAGACAGATGACCATTGTCTTCTGGCCTGAAAAGTTTCATTAGAGAAGTCTGCGGTGACCCTGATGGGTTTGCCTCTGTAGGTCAGTTGGTGCTTATTCCTGGTAGCCTGCAAAATCTTTACTTTTATCTTGACTTTAGATAGATTCATCACAATGTGCCTTGGAGAAGCTCTATTTGAATTGAGACAACCAGGGGACCGATATCCCTCTGAAAGGAGTATGTCAGAATCTTTGGTGATATTAGAGAAATTTTCATTTATAATATTATCTAGAATGGCTTCCATTCCTCCGGGGCATTCCTCTTCCCCTTCTGGGATACCTATAACTTGTATGTTTGAACGCTTCATAGAGTCCCATAATTCTGGCAGTGAATGTTCTGCTTTCTCTCTCTTCTTTTCTGCCTCTTTAACTATCTGAGTTATCTCAAGAGCTTCATCCTCTACCTCTGAGATTCTTTCTTCTGCATGATCTAATCTATTGTTGATACTTTCTATTACATCCTTAAGTTCTGTAATCAACTGCTTCAGTTGCTTCAGCTCTGCTATATCCTTTTTATATTCTTCATATCTTTCACCTCTTATTTGATTCTGTTTTTGGATTTCCTTTTGGTTATTTTCTACTTTCTAAGCAATTTCCTTCATTGTTTTTTGATTGTCTTCCACTTTCTCAGCAATTTCCTTCATTGTTTTCATCATCTGTATTTTAAATTCTACTTCTGTCATTTCTAACATTTCTTTATAGGAGTCCTCTGCTGTAGCTACCTCGCAATCCCTAGAGGGGGTTACTCTGAACTGGTATTTCATGTTACCAGGATTTTTCTGCTTATTCTTCTTCATGAGTGCTTTTTTGCATCTGTTTCCTTACCCTAATTATTCTTTCACTTCTTGTTGCTCTTTAAAGTTTTAATGAGTCCTTTTGGTAGGGGACCAGAAGAATGAGAAAATTGAATAGCAAGAAGGGAAAAAAGATTTTAAAAAGAAAGAAGAGGGGGTGAGTAAAAGGAAATATTGACAAAAAAGGAAAGGCACTGAAAGAGAGAGACAGGAGTAATATAGATATATAGTAGGTACTATGACCCCATCTTAAAGACCCCCAACCTCTGGGAGTACGGGGTTGGGTGATTCCCTTGACGTCAGCAGCTCTTTGCCAGCTGGGATCAAACATAGTACCCCACCTCCACCAGATAGAGAGGAAAGCCAAAAATAGTATAAATCAAACCAAAACAAACAAGCAAGAACCCTTATGGGGTAACACTGGAGGAAAAAATATAAATAATAGGAGCAGAAACACTGTCAAAAATGAAATTCTAATTGTTAAAGAAGGAAAAAATGGAAAATTATCTATAAACTAGGATAGTGAGAAAGAAAAAGAAAAATACCATGGTAAAATTTTGAAATTAAGAAAAAAAAAAATCAACACACAAAAAAAGAGCCCCCCCCCAAACCCCCAAAACCGAAGAACCAAATAGTATATATATCTTGCTGAATATTGGCCGGGCAACAGGTGATCTTCTGAGGTATAAGATGTTAATCACAATGTTCATACAGCTGTAAGAGATGGAGACTGGAGGCCTCTGCTGATCTCTCAGACCCTGTAGGCTTGGGAGTCCAAAAATGTCCTCAGTCCACTTGAAAGACACTCCAAACTATGAACCTTGGCCAGGCAGAGGCTTTCCAAGGAAAGCACTTATCCCTGGGATCTCTCCCGGAGTGGCTGCCTGCTTACCCACTGCATCAAGTCCAGACTCCCACTATGCCCCTGAGGGCCAAGGCTGTGAATCTGCCACACTTGGAACTCCACACTTCCCCAGTGTCTCAGTGCCCTCCTTTGGGCAGCTCAGTCACTAGATTGCTAGTCCAAGGTCTCCCGGCTGATCTCCACACTGCAAGACACAGGGCCAGCTCTCCCACAGCAGCTGTGCGGGCAGCCCACAGCTGAACGATATTAGCTCCCTTCTGGCTCAGCTGCTCAGACTGAGGCCCCAAACTCTCAAGGCAGTTCAATCGAGTGCCCAAGTTCAAGAAGACCAAAACAGCCCACAGGTAAGGCTTTTCCTGCTAACACTCCCACTGTTGCTATGGGTACAGCTACAGGCAGCCTCTGACCAAATAAACGTACCTACCACTTGCCAGATTTTCCATCACTTCTATACTCCTCTGGGGTCCCAAATTCTCTCACCAGCTTCCTGTGTCACCAAAGGGAAGCCTGTGGGCAAAACCCACTGGCCAGAGATGCCTGGAGTCTTCTCTCACTACTCTCACTGTACCCTGCTGCATAGAAGTTGTTACTCAGCCACCATCTTTTTTTCTCTCCACATGTACAATGCTTTTAAACAGGTGTGCAAGTTATTGTTTTAAATACCAATTTAATCCTCATGACAAACCTGATGATGGCATCTCTGACACAAACACAGCAGGATGCCCCCACCTCCTTACTCAAGGGGCTTTCTACACTGCTGAGGGTTGCCCAAGCAGGAGTCCCCAGTAAATTATTTTTAACTGCTGAAATTGCAAGCAAAATTTCAATATGGTTATAAAATTTCTGCAATCTAAAATGACTATTACTGCATCTTTATGTATTCTGAAACTGTACAGACAAAAATAGCCAACAGAAAGTTTTTAGAAAGATAAACACAAACTCTGTTTAATTCTGTTTAATGAGAATTACTTAGCCATTAATAAACTGATAATTTGCTAAAAAAAAAAAAAAAAAGTCTAGGATTCTACTTTTCTTCCTTTGATCAATTTCAAAGGGTCCTACATTGAATTTTAACTTTACTGTGGTATATTTGAATATAGAACTTCCAGAATTTGAATCTGAAAGTCTTAATGTAATGCAGTCCATAGAGCATTTAAAAATTATACACGAATATAATTAAGTAAAACATTTTTCTTTATTAAATTGCATCAGTATGTTGACCATATGTCTGACTAAGTTTTGGTCACTAAGTTTTGACAATCGTTTTACTTTTTATTCTTCACAATTGTGCACCTGCTTTATGGTTTTTAATCTTACTCAGTATTAATAATAGTTTATGTACTCCTAGTGGGTAGATTTCCTTGAGGACAGATGTTTTCCATTCTTTTTATTCTCAATTTATTGGTTACTCCTAAAATCACTTGACAACTCTTTTACAAAATGAGGAAAAATTAATTTAATGCTGTTTAGGAAACAGAGACAGTCTCATGTTCCCTCCTTAAGGACAAAGTTCAGTTGCAAAAAAAGTAGATGGCTAGAAAGGAAGCATGTGGAGGGGAATGCTAACTGATGCCTTAGCTGCTGTTTTTCTTAGAAAGCTTTCCTTTGGCAATTGTGTCATGATACATTTTTATGCCTTTGTTATAAAAATTTCAAGCATGTGTTTATGGAATGACTAAAGGTATATATTCATGTTTTTATCATAAACAGCCAACATATACTATATAAATAATATAGAAAGAGCACCAACATTTATACTTTCACATATAAGCTAGCACATTATCACATATTTGTATATTTATGTGCCTATACACAATAATCCTGTCCATGATGGACAGGTAATAGATAAATAGATATTATCTGCCTGTAGTCTATTTGCTACAGGTGTGTGTGTGTGTGTGTGTGTGTGTGTGTGTGTAAGCAGCATTAATTTTTCATCAAGCGTCATAGATAGCTTAGCTTGAATCTTTTTTGAAGTTGTACGTAGGAAAGAGGAATAAACATATACAACTATCAGCAATTACCACATCACAGTTGAATTTTTGGACTTCAGTATCATCCGAATGGAAAACTAAGACAATTTCTAAAGTTAGATGGCCACCTTTCTCTACTATGAGTTCCCCAGAAGGGGCTTGTTAAAGCCCACTGAAATCAAGATTTTCAGTGAGGTGAGTGGATCCTAGTAATGTCCTTTAAATAACATCTTTTGAGACAGTTACAGTATAAAGTACTTGACCACTTTGCATTAATTTTGGTTAGTTTTCAGTGATCAATTGATTAGAACTAATCAGCGATTCCTCAATAGATGCTACCCAATCTGATTGCTTTAGACCCACAGTAGCTTAAAGAATTCTCCTGCTTACTGTCTTTAATACCTAACATAAAGACTGAAAGGTGCAAAATTAGAGAGCTAGGTTTTAGATGAAGGTATTGAAGTCAAAGCTGGTTAGGAAAGATGGCAATGATGTGAAGTACATCTTGTGTGTCTTTAGGGGACTGGTTCCTCTGGCAGATATGTGATGTCCTTCATCATACGTAATCTGATGTCACCCTTTGAGGTGAATTGATTATCTGTAGTTTCTAGGTGAGGAAACTGAAATTTAGATGATTAAGAGACTTCCAATGCATTTAATTCTAGGAAGCATTTCTTTCCCCATCGGAGGATTACGCAGGTATCCTTTTCATAGAATCACTTGTTTCCTGCCTCTCCTCCTCGAATTTAAGCCCCATGAGAACTGAGACTTCATTTACCTTATTAATTACTGTATCACCAGAGCCTAGTACATACGTTTATTCAATTTATTCAACAAATACAGAGGGTGCCAAAATGATGTACACACATTTTAAGAGAGGAAAAAACTGCATTAAAACTGTAATACTCAAGTCACATTTGACTTCTGCAATTACAAGATACGCAAGATACAATATCCAAGATAATAAATATTATCAGTATATATTAAGTAGTAAGTAATATTGATGTTACAACTTTGTTTCTTTCTTAAAATGTGTATGGGGGGGCACCCTCTGTATGTGTTGAATGTTCCATATATTTCAAATGCTAAAGAGATAGTTAAAAATGAACAATTCTATCCTTAAAGAGCTGATATTCTATGGAGAGAGACAGTAAGTATAAAAATAATATAAAATGTAGAGGTAGTGAGATAGAAAGGCACTTTGGAAAATAATGAAATTGGGAAGTGGTGGGGGAGAGAGAGTGGTTAAGGAAAGGCTCACTGAGAAAATGACATTTGAACTAAGATCTGAGAAGGTGCAGGAGGGAGCTATGAAGCAGAGGGGACAGCCTGTCTGCAGGCATAAGGGACAAAGGCCTTGGGGGTTCTGAGAATGGCAAGGAGGCCATTGTGGTTGGAGAGGAAAGCAGTGTGTTATCAGCTCAGACAAATCATGTGCAGAGGAAAGGGAAGACCTTCTAAGTCTTTGTAGACCAGTCTATGAACCTGGCTTTGACTGTGAGTGAGGTGAGAAGCCCATGAAGAGTCTGAACAAAGGGATGACATGACTTGGCTCGCCCCTTCATGGGATAATCACAGATTGCCAAGTTGAAAATAGACTTAAAGTAGTCAAAACGGAAGCAGGGAGAATGTTTAGCAAGTAGTAATAGAATTCTAGCAAACATAATTATATGCAGCTTAAAAAGGGTGGGATAGCAAAGAAGGTGGTAAAAACTAGTGAGATTCTGGATGTATTTTGAAGACAAAGCTCGTAAGAGTTAAATGTGGCATGTGAATATATGAGGTGAATCAAGGATACTTTAAGGTTTTTGGCCTGAGCAAGTGGAAAGACAGAGATAACACTCACTGATAAATTGCAACCCAATAAATTTTTGGGAAAAGATCAATAGTTGAGTTTGGGACAATGTAAGTTTGAGATGACCAGAGGTTGCCAATTGGACAGTAGAGTCATCTTGAGTCCATGGGAGAAATTGGGGGCTAGAATATAAATATGATGCTGTTAGTGTATCCAAAGCTACAAGACTGGTGAAGTCTCCAGGAGGATAGGTGAGGGCTTTTTCATAGAAGACACTTTCATATTATCTGTAAATGAACAAATAAGCACATGGAAATAGGCGAGATAGGAAAAAACCTAGTTTGTTTGATGTCAAAGTCATTGTATTTCTTATGCTTTGTGGAGGTCATGGTTTTCACTTGTCATCAACAGAAAGTCTTTCTGGCTACTTTAAACACTTCCCAGAAACCAACAAAAAAGGAATGTATTTAAAAGGATATTGGGGAACCCACAGGATTTTTTTTTTTTTTTTTTTTTTTTTTGAGAGCTAGAGAACCGGACATAAATGCTATATCCCCCAAAGTAAGGCCTAGCAATGTCACAGCCATTTAAAACATAACACTATGTCAGCTTTAGCAATAGAATGAGAATGATGATGGGAATGATATTTGAAATTATTCATTGTAGTGGACATCTACTAGGTGTCAGATAATGAATGCCAACTATGTGGTAAATAGTGATTTTTAATCATGATGGATAATTCATTTTGTGAATGCTTATTATATTTGCTCGCTTCATCCTCACACTAATTTTTGAAATATGGTTATTGTTCTCACTGTATCGATGAAGAAACTGAGGGTCAGAGGTGATAGATAATTCTCCTAGGTTACACAGGGATTTGTCTCATTCCAAACTACACTCTTTCCCTATTATACCAGATTGCTTTCCCAAGGCAAAAATAGGCTCAGATTTTCAGAAAAATGTTCCAAAAATCTCTTTTTTAAAATTTATTTATTTTTATTGTTAAATCTTAGCTGTGTACATTAGTGCAATCAAGGGGTACAATGTGCTGCTTTCATATACAATCTGAAGTATTCTCATCAAACTGTTCAGCGTAGCCTTCATATCTTTTTTTAAAGCATAACAAAGTAGGCGGGGCTGATAGCTTATTCCTGTTTTATAAAAAGGAAAATAAAATCTAAATGACCTGGCCCACCTTGACAACCTCTACAAGCAGATAAGATTTTACTCATAGTCTAAGTGTGAGTTTGATCACTCCTGCTACCACTCTGAACTAAGTTTAGAAAAACTGATAATTCTAAGGAAAATATCTCAACTTTGTCCTCTTGCAAAGTGTTTTTACAAGTTATTGATTTCCTTCAATCATGAAAATATGTGCATGCACCAAACCCCTCTATTTCTTGATTATGCTGTTGGATTTATTTGACAATCTAATGATATCTCTTTATGTATTTCTGCTCAACTCAAATCTACATTAGACAGCATTTTTTTCCTAGTAGCATATAATTGCTAATAATTTTCACTTTATTTTATTTGATTATTTTTTCTTAATTGCTTTCTCCCTTTCCCCAAACCACTCTTGTTTGGAAATAAGAAGGAACTACCTCCCCTTACTCAGTCCCTCTTGTTCTGATGCAGAGAATCAATCTCTCCTGTCAATACAATATTTCTCTGCCTGCTTTGTCATTTATTTTTGTATTGGATTGTCTTTCACTTTATTTCTCTGGTCCCTTTTCTTTTGAATCTTTAAAAATTTATTTCTCCCAACTGAATCATTTCAGTTCAGTGGAATGAGATTCTGCTTGCTTTTTCTCCTTCAACATGTTATGTTTATCATGAGATTAACATCTCTATTTTTCGCCTCTGAAGTTTCTTAAATACTTTTTCTCCGTCATTTTTTAATTTTCCTTCTTGTTTCCGTGGCTCTATGCTGTTAAAGTTCTTCATGGCCTTCTCTCCACCTATCTTTCCTGTGTCCTTCTTTCCTACATCAGCCCCTTGGGAGGTTTTATTCTTCAATTTCTTACATGATGATATCAGAAATCTTTGCTACCAGGTACAGGCAAAGAATTATAACTCCTCTGCTCTGTTCCGCTCTCTGCACAAGTTTATTAGTAAGTGGATAGTATTGGGAGAGTTTCCATTCTTACACTAGGCTTGTCCAGAGTTATATTTATTTTAAAAAGTACTTCAATCTAAAAGAAACTCTATCTCAAAATAAGATTCAGGTCTATAAAAGCTTACTGTTAGTCAAGTGGTCTTGGCAACCACAACAAATACTTTTCTGAGTAATTACTTCATGCTGAGTTATTTTAACTTTTGATTAATATTTTTAAAATAAAAGCAACAATAACCGGGTACAGAGGACATTTTATAGTACATATTTAAATTTACTTAACAGTATTGATAAAATGGGGTACTGGTTGCATAGCCTGGGCAGAGCTGAGCTTTGGAATTTAATAGATAATGATAAATACTAGTTTGAATCTGGTTTCAACTTCTTCTAAAATGTGATTTTCAGATGAATTAACTTTTCTCAGCATCATGCTTCTCTTGTTTAAAAAAAAAAATTAGGATAATTATAACAGCTTTATTGTATAGTTGGAGAATGAAATTGTCTGTATTTGTTTTTTAGGACTGTCATCACAACTTTCTCACAGATTGGGTTGCCAGAAGTCCAAGTTCAAGGTATTGGGTGGGTTGGTTTCTCCCGAGGTCTCCCTCCCTCTCTGGCTTGCAGATGGCTGCCCTCTCCCTGCATCTTCCCAGGGTATTATAGATCCTCTATCTGTGTGTCTGTGTCCTCATTTCCTGTGCTTCTAAGGACTCAGACATATTGCATGAGGATCCACCCTAAAAATCTAATTTGACCTCAATCACCCTTTAAAGGACCCATCTCCAAATAGAGTCAAATTATGAGTCAGGAGAAGTTAGGACTTCAGCATCTGAATCTGGAGAACACAAATTTAATCAGCCTATAATACCATCTACAAACATTTTAATTTAGCTACCAATGCATTGTCAGTGCTCAATAGCTTATAGCTATTGTTTTTATCATTTTATATAAAATGTCAATATTTATAGTCTTTTATTTTAATTTGAAACTATTTTTGGAACTGATCATGTTTTTTTCCCCTCCTCTTTTCAGTTTCAACAACATTTATCTTTTTCCTATTAAATGTTCATTATTTTATAATTATAATTTAAATACATACTTATCCTAATATGGAAGAAAAATACATTGCAACTTAGAAAGAAAAAAGACTTCACAGATCTAAATTTTAGGCAGATTTTTTCCTTAAAAAAAACTCATAAAAATGATTGCGTGTTTCTGTATTATATCCTCAGAAAGTAGGGAAAATCATAATTAAAGATAGTCTGAAAAAACCTTTTAGAATAAAAGTGTCTGAAGAACTGATAGAAGAAATCTAATGAACCAAGAGTTGACTTAAGTTCATAGAGTCTTTAATGATGAAGATAACACATAATTCCTCAGTCCTTATATGAGCTCTCTGCAGATGGCTTCCATAATAATTTAAGCTAAAATCAACTTGTTAGCACTATGCAACAAATAGAGTCCCAGTAAAAGTCAAAGCTTCGGGAATGTATTTACTCTCCTGGTCAACTACATCCACATGCAAAACCTTTATTTTCAGGCCTGTCTTCCTTCTGAGAGTTGTTCTTCTGACATTTCATATACACAGTTACTTGAGTTTCTCTAATCAAAACATCTCTAGTCCTTTCTGGCTCCTCATCAGCAATCCCCTAACTGCATTTCTAACATGACAATCAGTCCAATTATTTTCCCAAGTCCTTAAGGCAACCTTTGTTCTCTCCTTCAATCACTCATTCAGTGATGAATTCTATCCTTTGGTTTCTGGCCTGGGTTTCTAATCCTCATGACATCTTCTTTAGACCCTTCACTGGCAGTCTTACCTGTACATTTGATATGATTCCACTGGCTTTAGTACCAACCACCACCTGGTAGGCAGAGAAAGTACCTAGTCTGATCAGATACTCTGATCAAAATTACAAACAAACCTATTAATGTGCATAAAATCTGCACAGCTTAATATTAGCACTGAATGGCATAAAACTAGCAAGTTTGCAGATACATAATCTGTATCCCCATCTCCTTTTCAACACTAGGGCTTCATTAGAGACTTTCTTAAAGATGAAGGTTTAAAAGCCCTAGGACATCTGCACATGGACTTTCCTTTTGTTCCTCTTTTAGTCTAACTCTGTAGTTCTAAATAGTCAATCTTGTAAAACGTTGTTCTTCAGGTTTGTCTCCAGTCATCATATGAGATGAATCTCCCTCATGCCATAGGTTATGAGAGCTTTAAATGATTTGCGTGGCTAATTTTGCCTATCTTTGATTTTTGCCTTACATCCTACTTTAAAACATAAGCACTGCTTAATTTGGGACTCCACAGTCCCATTTCTCACCCACTTAGGGGGCCATTTACTAATGAAATAATAAATTCCAAGTTCTTTAATCTCTTACTCAATTCTTCAGCCTCATCTTTTGTCCCTCTAGAGACCTTCTCAGTGTAGCACATCAGGCCTGCTCACTGTTCTCTATTACAGACAGTGTTTCTACTTTGAAACTTTGCCCCGTCCCCTTTATCTGCAATAATCTCCCTCCATTTTCACCTAGAGAAATCCCACCTATCTAGTAACTTTCAGTTAATCACCCACAGCTGGAAATAGGTTCTCCTTCCTCTGAACTGTAACACTTGGCTTCCAGCACACTTTCATCCCTTATCCCTGCCACGTTCTCTGTTGAAAAATGAGCAATGCAGAGAAACAAGAAAGGAAGAAAAAGAAAAAAAAAAAAAAAAAGAAAGAGAAAGGACTCATTATCTCACCCCCAGAGATAACCACCATTAATGTTCAATAATATTCCTTTCTAGATTTTTTTCTCTTTTTATATATATCATCATTCCCTTTATAATTAAAAGAAAAAAATTTTTTAAACGCTATTATTATTTTCTCAGCTACCAGACACTATTTTAAGATTTTAAAATCATCATATTCTTTAATCTTCTCAACCACTACATGAATATCTTATTTTTATCTTGATTTGATTGGATAAAAAAAAAAAAAACGCAAAGCTTAGAAATGTTAGGCCAATTTCCCAAGGTCACGAAGGTACAAAGAGGTAGAAAGTGGCGAAGTCTATGTTTGCTGTACTTCACAGCATAATGCTGCCTATATATATAAAATCACAGCAAAACTATTTTTTCTTATATATATAAAACAATGAACGCTTTAAGGAGACAATGGTAAATGAAATTTCTGACTCTACATTAAAGAGATTCTCGTGAATTATCATCTTAAAAGAACAGACTCAAAAATTGCTCATAAGAATAATAATTATGGTTCACACCTATGCAATGCTCACCACCTGCTACTGAGTATTACGTTCACTAACTCGGGAGGCCTTCCCAACATTTTGTGGGGGAAGCACTGTAAATGTCACCATTCTACAGATGATGGGGCAAGTGATATGACCTATCAGAGGGCACAGAAGGTGATGGTTCTGCCTTAGCCCGTAAGAGACTGCTACACTGTCCCTCCAGGACTATGCTATTTATTTAACTTCCTTGTACCTTCTAACCTTTTGTCTTTGTAGCTTTTTCTTGATATCAGCACAATGTACTTACCTTGGCTATAACATGCTATTTAACATGTAATCAGCAGCACAGAAACAAGGGATGGTTCTTGAACCAGTTTTATTTGCAGAAGCAAGGCACTAACTTTAATTAACTTTAACTAGGACTGCTTATAGCTCCGTGTGAAAAGAGACACAGAAAGGTCCATTAACTCTGAGCATCATTTCCGTATTTTTGCTCTGTATGCCCTCAAGATAGTACTTTCCCCCTGCTGTTCCTTGATTTTTGTCTCTTTTTTCATTTTTTAAAAATGTATTAGCATAGGGTGTTAGTCTAAAATTAATCATGTGTTTCACCTAAACACATAATTTCTGGGGAAATGGTAGAGAACTTTGAGGCATTCTATATTGTCAAAGTTGAAAACTCTTCTTTTTAGGAATCCCTTTATTCAATTTATGGCTCAATTATTTGGTCTCATTTATTTATTTATTTATTTTTTTTTTTTGCCCTGAGTTTTCCTGGAGGTGTGTTTTGAAGATATTCTAGTCACCACTGCTTCTAAAGCAATTGTTTAAACCATGCTAACGGTCTGATTCTCTCTGTGACATATGCTTACCTGACTTTAACTGTGATTTTGTAATATTCAGTGAAAAGTGCCGACTTTCAAATATTTAATGTGTAATTATAAAAATCTGCCACATGAACATTTCCCCCAAATGAGCCTTTGAAATTATTTTTTACTATGCTCAAGACTCGAGATTTTGAAAGAAAAAAAAAATTGCTTCAATGGCAGCTGAAGCATTACACTTAGCAGCTTCAGCCACTGTCCTGTTTGTATTCTATGCCAGGCACAAGGACTCTTTTCCTCTTGAAAGTTTTATCATGTACAAGTCTATTAACATTATGAGGATAGGGTGAAGCATGAATAAATCCTGAGACTTACTGATGATGTCATTACGTTGGTCAATAAAATACATAGAGGCAAGGGCTTCCCATGCTCCCAGGCTTCACTAACTAAATCAGGATACACGAGCAATTAACTCTTTAATTAAGATGAATGGGTGACATTAGCCCTTCTTAAACTCTGCTCGTCAGCATTTACAAATAGAAAAAGACGGATGCCTCCCTCCCATGAAATGTAGGTTTTATATTTCATTCATCAACACAGCCTCATTCTTTCTACTTTGTAGAAAAAGTCACTGAAGTATAGGGGTGGTTGGAGATATTTTAACATGTCCATCTCATCAGTCATTATCTCTTACTATTCAAGGCTACATATTGTAATTTATTAGTTTTTTTTATGAAACTAACTTTATCACTATCATTATTGAACACAATCACTTTGCCTTTTTCCCCAAAGTGCACAAGGAAGATTCATGTCAAAATCTCATAGAAAAAGATGACTGCAACGCAGCATGGGAACAATGGTTATCCATTTCTTCTTCCAGTAATTATTCATGGCAAGTACCTTGCCGGTAACTTAGCTCAGAACTGGAAGTCTAAAGATATGTGCTCAAGTTCTGCCATGTCTCAAATTACTCTCTTGGCCATAGGCAAGGATGTCTCTGGGCCTCTGTTCCTTCTCTATAAAATTTGGTTACTGGAATAGGGATCTCATAATACTCTTTCAATAATATTTAACACAGCAAAAAAGGAAAACAAAGGCATGAATCATTCTAGGAATATAGTGTCTACACCAGTACTGACTTAGAAATATAAGGTGATCTGTGATTATAACTTAAAATTCTCTAATAGCCATATTAAAAAGATGGAACTAATATTAATATTTGTCTAACATCTAAAATATCACTCCCACATGTAGTCATGTGTAGTTATATAATGTCTTATATATATGTGACTTAATTTTTGGACTAAATCTTTGAGATGTCAGAGAATACTTCAATTCTGAACAGACACTTTTCACTGGATCAGAAGCCCTGGTGGCAAATAGATACCTTAATGGACACCACAATCCCAATGTTAACAAATACAAAAATAGTCAATTTTTACTAATCTTTTAAAACAGAAATTTGCCCAGTGTATAAGTTTTCACTGGTTTTTTAAACCCAAGATATCTATCTGAAAAGAAATCCAAAGTAAGGGCGGTACCTGTGGCTCAAAAGAGTAGGGTGCCAGCCCCAATGCCAGAAGTGGTGCGTTCAAATCCAGCCATGGCCAAAAACAAAGTCCAAACTAAAACAAAAACCAGAAACAAGAAAAAATACTGTGGCTTGTCCATAGACAGTAGAATTTACCTGAATAATTACAATTTCTTATAGAAGGAATAGTTACAGTTAAGCAAATTCATTTACCACTATATGGCATAAAGTGAGGGAACCTAAATACAAAAAAGAGATAATATCCTCCTAATTCCCACCACAAACAAGGACCGCTGTGTACTCTTTGTATATAAAACACTCAGATATGTGGTTAGTGAGTATGTATTATTATCAATAGAAAGGTGAATTTTTCATCATATAGCAATATATCTTTTAAGATCAATCTTTATTTCATAACATACTTTTACTTCTTGGCTTCATTTACATTTTAAGTGGAAATCTTTGAAATTTAGAGAAAGTGACCATGTTTCTATTTTTAGATTTGGCAAATTCCACTCTCATGGACACCCTTATCCATGTTTCTTAATTCTGGACTCAGCAAATATTTATGGAGTTAAAAGATACACAAAAATGTAGAAAAATATTTTGTTTAGAAATGACACATTTTGGGCAGCACCTGTGGCTCAGTGAGTAGGGCGCTGGCCCCAGATACAGAGGGTGGCGGGTTTAAACCAAGCCCTGGCCAAACTGCAACAAAAAACAGCCAAGCGTTGTGGTGGGCACCTGTAGTCCCAGCTACTCAGGAGCCTGAGGCAAGAGAATCACCTAAGCTCAGGAGTTGGAAGTTGCTGAGAGCTGTGAAGCCACACGCTCTACTGAGGGTGATAAAGTGAGACTCTGTCTCTAAAAAAAAAAAAAAAAGAAAGAAAGAAATGACACATTTTGATTATTGTAGCTTGTTTATTATATCACATTATGGGGATGCTTTCAATTTGATATATATTCTCTAATTTATAATAATGATAACAATAATAATGTTAACCAGGTTATATTTAGCTTTTATAAGTGCTAGGCACTCTGCTAACTGTGTTCTACGTTTTATATAATATAGTCTAAGTTGGATCTATATGTATTAAAAAACTAAGTAAAAAGCAGCCTCTCTGATTATGTCTCTAAGAAAATTCTCCCCATTATAAATACTATGGAACTTTATAAATACATTTATTTCCCGTATCTATGAATACATGTTAATTACCTAGAACAGGAGGTAGGACACAGAAATAATTCAATAAATATTTGTTTAAGAAATAATTTAAATAGATTACAAGTTTCCAAACAAGGCATTCACTCAGTAAATATCCACTTTTCATGTGAGAAACCCTTTTGATAGTGAATCAAATAAATATTTTAAAACTTAAGAAATTGCCTTTCTATGTGATGGACCCTTTACCAAGGGTAAGATATACCTATAAAAAAATCAAATTTAATTCTCTGTGTGATGAGAACTCACAGTCTAGTACAGGAGATGGATGTTCAAATCAAGGATTCTAAGACAACATAGTAAAATGCTAACATAGGAGATTCAGAACAGTTGGGAAGAAGAGGCTCAGTTTTCTAAGAGGTGGTAGAAATACAGGCAAGATGGTACTGCAGGTGGGTTTAGAAGAACTAGTGGAACACTTCTAGGTAGCACAGCAGAGGGTGTCACAAACTAAGGGGACAAAAAATTGGCGAGAATGTAGTGGGCTCTTTCATGAATAGCCTGTGAGCTTAAATGTTAGTGCGTAGTGGGAATCCGAGGGTGAAAGAATGCTTTGGCAGAATCCGAGGGTGGAAGAATGCTTTGGAGCCCCACTGGCATATATATGAATGCATCACATAGAATTTTGCCTTCCTCTTGTTAGCAATGGGAAGTGATTGAAAGTTTTTACAGAAAGACATAAAATCAGGCTTCGGTTTTACAAAAAATAATTGTGGCATCAACACAGTAGATGATCTGAGAGAGCGTGACTCTAATTGGAGGCCACTACAACAGATGAGGGTAGAGAAAATGAGGGCTCATGCAAATTGTGAAGGTTAGCTATGGGTGAAGGAAGAATTTCAAAACATTCTTAAGGTTCATTCTACAGGGCTTATTACAGTCAGGCAATGAGGGAGGAGACAGGAAGGACAGCTACAAAAAGCTCTAACCAGGTGAATGGTGTTATTATTAAATATTAAAACAACAGTGGGCTTAATTCAATCATTTCTACTGGTTTCAAGGGTACTTTCAGGATTTAGTAGATGTTCTCTGTCACTTATTTGAGCAGTAGTTTGTGGTAATGTTGAAAACAGCTGAACAGGAGGTAAGAAAAACTATCTGATATACTGTGTGTGCAGATAATGCCCAAGATTCTCAACTATAATATGAAGAAATCAAAGGCAAATGTAAGGATCAAATCTATGAACAATCTTTGGCTAGAGAGAAAAATGTTTAACTTCTCTACATCTGATTCTTCTTTATAGTCTGATATTTGCAGGGAAATTAGTAATTAAGCATATGTTTGTTTTCAAAATCAAAGTAAGCATTCTAGAGGAAAGACCTTGAAATCATAACAAGTGTTCCAAAAAATATATAAAAGTTAGTTAGGACTTTACTTTTCCTCAACTCAAGAGGACAAAAACCAGAAGTTTGGAAAGAACAAATGACTATCTAAAAACTATTTTCCCAAAATAAAAAAGGTGATTAAAGGGTCAGGTTAAACAAAATCACAGACTTTGGAATTCCTAGTAGTAGTTGTAGTAGTATAATAGTAATATAAAAATAAGGCATCCCTGTGCTCCTAATGATACATTATGATGTTAGTCTTTGGGTTGTAAACAAGACAATTTTTGATCACATAACTGTCCATGAATAAGGAGTTCTCAATTGAAATTCACTTGCCTTCCAAGAGAGTTGTGACAATTTTTGCTTGTCACCAGAGGGGATGGTTGCTGACACCTATGAGGTAGAGAACAGGGACACCACAGACACCCAGCAACGCACAGAGCTGGCCCTGCTCACCATCAAGAAAACATTTTCTAGACTAAAATACCAGTGGTGCTGAAGTTAGGAAATCCTAATATAGGATGCTTCTTGGGAGGCTCTGAGAGTTGCTGTCATGATATACAGAGAGTCATTTAATATTTTAAATTAAAACATAATCAAGTGTAGCAATTCATGAATTAAGCGCTCTGAGATGCTCAGACGGAAGATTGAAATATAAAGCTTTTGTGGCTTCATCATCTCTGTCAATAACCATGTTTTCCTGCTCCTAGGACCAATCCTGTTGGGAGTCATCCATGTTCCATTTAGCGTTTTCTCTAGGAAACGGCTTTTACAGACCCGGGTGAAGTTTATAATAGCAGGGAAGACTGGACGCAGAGAAGGGTTTGGAGTGGTTTTCAGCTTTGGAGTGTACCCTCCAGCTTGGTCCATTGACATCTACTGAAGAAAGAGAATCTAACTTTAGAGCTGGGGTCACATACTCAGATGCCCAGGGCATGGCTGCTATTCAGTGCCAGGTAGTCATGGCTATATCAGTTGGTAAACTGCAGCTGCCTTAAACTCCACAGGCACCACCCAGCCTGCCCCAGGTGTCCCAGGCTACTTCCTAGCCCATGGGAGCTGTCCTACAGCAGAGTGTACATGACATAGCAGGAAGCCCAGGAACAGGGCTCCTAGGATCTGAAACCAGGTCTGTCATCATTCCTGCTGGCTGGTATCCAAGACACACCTGCTCCCTATCCATCAGTCCAGGTTAAGTAAAAGAGAGAAGTGACCTTGTTGTGAGGAACTCCAGGGATGATGACATTGAGCCACACTGAAAAGCAAACCCTGGAAGCGGTGGGGGGAGGGGGCCCTGGCTAGCCCAGGCCCCTGGAAGTGTGTGCCTCCTGTGCTCAGCTCTAGCAGATGGTCGCCATGTGGGAACGCAGGTCCAGCGATGCCAGATTTTTTGAGAGAAGCAGTGAAATCTAATGATTTTTAAACATTGGCAATTAATTCTAATGTGAAACACAATTTAGCTAGCACTACAGCCTATATAATTCCTTCTAGGGATAACCAGAGGGCCAGCAGTTTGCAAATTCAGCTTTAGAAGGATGGTGCAAGGGAATGCCTTGATTCCCAATCCCAAAATGGTATCATTTGTCAAACTACAAGCCTCCTTTCCCTGATACTCAAAAGGATTTGTCTGAAACACACTTCCAGGTGAATGCGAACTGCAGCTGGTATCTGAGACAACAATGGGCTGGCTTCTTAAGAAGCCAGACAATTGACACGTTCGGGTGTGCCTTTGAAGGTATAAAACTTGTCTCCACATGACCAAAGAAAGAGAAGCTCCATCTACTCACATGTCAAGTTTTCAGGGAAACATTCCCTGTGGATGGCATGAATATGAGCTTCATGTTCTGCTCAGGCGGCTGTGAAATTCAGGGACTCTGTTTATGATTTTACCTAAGGAAATGAAGGCATCAAGTAAAAAACAGATGCTAAATACTGTTTTTCTGAGTAGATGGTGCTAATGAAAATGTCTCATGAAATAATTTAAAATAAACCCAGTAAAAGGTGACAGAAACATTTTACTTAATGTTAAAGTCTGGACAAATGAGACAATTCCCTAATTCTGTTGCCAAATACCTGCATCCTCCAAAGTGCCTCCCTTTTAGCTCTTTATTGATACTTCAGTCAATTATTTTTTTAATATTGAGTCTCTTGCCTCAACCTCCCAAGTAGCTGGGACTACAAGTGCCCATCACAATGCCCGGCTATTTTTTGTTTGTAGTTGTCATTGTTGTTTGGTGTCCTGGGCTGGATTCGAACCTGCCAGTTCTGGTGTATGTGGCTGGCGCCCTAGCCTCTGAGCTACAAGCACCAGGCCAATGACTTATTTTCTTTATCAGGTATGAAAAAAAAATTGTAAAAGGATAAAAGGGGGCAGTGCCTGTGGCTCAGTGAGTGGGGTGCCAGCCCCATATACCGAGGGTGGCCAATTCGAACCCAGCCCCAGCCAAACTGCAACAAAAAATTGCCAGGCATTGTGGTGGGCACCTGTAGTCCCAGCTACTCCGGAGGCTGAGGCAAAAGAGTCACCTAAGTCCAAGAGCTGGAGGTTGCTGTGAGCTGTGATGCCACAGCACTCTACTGAGGGCAACATACTGAGACTCTGTCTCAAAAATAAATAAATAAATAAATAAATAAATAAATAAATAAATAAATAAAAATGAATACAAAGGATAAAAGGAATAGAGAGGGCTCATATGAACAAGGGCCACTCAGTTCACAAACAGTCATATTATGGAGGATCACTCCTAGAATGTTCTTTAGAAGCAATCACCTTCCACTCTTTCCTGCTATAGTAGAGAATTTCAAGGCCTAGACAAGTGATGTCTCAGAAATCCCCAAAGTCACCAGGCTAGTGTTCTGATGACTCTTCTTTACTGTTTCCTGCTCTGTTGCCTTTCTGATGCCCCATTTTTGTGAGCATTTCACATGACCAGAGTCAGAAAATATGAGAAGAAACCCAGGACAGGGGGTGTATGTGAGTGCATGTGTGTGCATGTCAGTTGGTGGCAATTCTGTTCACAAGTTCAAGGGAAAGGAAATCACACTCAGCAAGTAAAATAAGATTGTAGCCTGCTAATAATTCTCAGCTCCCTCTAATGCCAAATAAGTCAAGGGCAGTTAATATTCACAGTAGCTTAAGTTGGGGCTGAGGAACTGGAGGCTTTCAAGGAAAAAGCGTGCTTCCTTTATGTAATTTTCACCTCCCATAGCCCTTTACATGCACATGGAGAGTCTGTGTCACAAAAGTAAAGTACAACAATCCCTCTGTGATCCAGTATCCTTGCAAATTGGTAGGTTCCAGATAAATACAGTTTCCAATTGCTTGAGTGTTACCACTAAAAATAGGCCTAACTACTTCTGTACCCCATACTATACCATACTGTACCATAAGCCCTGTATTAACTTAACATTAACATTTAAATACACTCATTAATAGCAAATTAAGCTCATTAATAGCAAATTAAGCAAGTAATGACAAACTTCACTTACAACATAGTTTTACTGTATTATAAAACAACTTTATAAATGCAGTGCTCAATTTTAGCTAAGTGGCTGTCAATACACTTTTTGACTACACTATCATATATTTTAACTTCAAGTAACACACATTAACAGTTAAAACTATAGAGAACACATAGGGGCCACACACAGCACACCAAGTTTAAACTCTTTTTGCGGGCGTGGGGTTGGGTTCCCAGTCTCAGGCCGGTTCATTGAGTTCAGGATAAAAGGTAGTTTACTATAGATTTCACTGAGTTATCTCGTTGATCACTGGCAAAGCTGGCCTTTGGGGTGGTAGGTAGCTAGAACAGGCCTCTGTCGTTCCTGGCTTGAATTTGAATCCCTAGCTCCCATATCCCCTAAAGTGGATGACCTCAGGCTATTTCCTTGAATCTTTTAAGTGTGAGGTTCCTTTTAGCAAAATGTGAATAATACTTCTCACATTATTTCTAACATTGGAACCGAGTGCCCATCAACTCATGAATGGATAAACAAACTATGGTATAAGTATAGTATGGAATACTGTTCAGCCGTCAAGAAAGGTGGAGACTTTACATCTTTTGTATTTATGTGGATGGATTTGGAGAACATCCTGCTAAGTAAAGGATCACAAGAATGGAAAATGTATTCTGTATGTATCCAGTGTTCTCCATATTAATATGAAACTAGTAGATGAACATCTGCACACCCACACCAGAGGAAAAAAACAACTGAATTCAAGTTGAATTGATTGAATCCATTAGGGGAGGGGGAGCAAAGAGAGAAAAGAGGGGAGAAGGCAGGGGGATTGGTACGCTGTCCCCTATCAGGCACAGTGTAGGGGCAGATGGCACACCTCCTGGGGAAGGGCTCAAGTACAACAGGGACTTTACCTGACAAATGCAAACAGTGGAACCTACTCCTTTGTATCCTTATATTAATTTTAAACTTAAAATGAAAAGGGGCAGCAGAATACATAAAGAAAGGAGAACCAAACTCATAGTAGTAACTGTTGAGGTTGTTTGAAAGTTTCAATGAAATAATTTAGTTTATATTTGGCCCATGGCAAATGCTCAGGAAATATTAGCTGTTATCATTAATATCTTAACTCTTGAGGATTCAGGGCATTGTGCCTTTTTCATAGTATCACACATTTTCTTCATACACCTATTATAGGGTATCACCCTTTTACACACTGACATGTTACAATTTTGTAGTGAAGATTTCCATATTTCAGGGTTTTGTTGGCATTTCAGCAACAGTTCATCTTGATAATGGGCTTCTAATGAAGATAACGTTGACAATTCTCAGTTGAAAATTAGACTGGGTGATTGAACCCAGAATTCTTTGAACACCACACCCTCCATGCTTTCTACAAATTATGAATACCTTGACCATTTTGCTAATGTGATGCATGCAGATTAAGCCCTTTGTTTATTGATTGGCCAAATATATGCAGGGTGAATGTATGCTACTTCATCCTTGGCTCTTCCGAGGGAGATTGTTACCATGGTAACAAAAGCATCCTTTGACTCCTATTTCTACAGAGTTATAGAAATGCTTCTTAAAAAATACTTACGACAATATTTAATATTGAATCTAAACTAATTTTTCTCATTGTTTGGGGAGCAAAATTGATTTTCTCTGGGCAAAGTTTGTTTGGCTGCCCAAATGTACTGTTTATAGTAATGTGTTCCACTGAATTTCTTTAAAAGCCAGTTAAACATATTTTGTCTTAATTTCACATCTAATTTCATCATTTGGAAGTGCTTCTTACTGCACTGTGCCTATTTTGATTTTGAAATAGTGCACATTCCATCTTTGTTATGTCAGGGTGGAGCTGGGAGAGGAACAGAATGAATCACTTGATTCCTTTTCCTATGGAGGGAGAGAGAACACAGGCTTGAGTACGTTCATGAGTCTGTGGTTTATTTTAAAACTGAGATTTGCAGGTGGCAGCTGGTGCCTGGCCTATGATTCCAGTGGTTCAAAACCCATTCTTTCCCAGGAGGCATCTGTTTAAATTTTTATCAAAATTAAAAATAGGTTTTGTTGTTCTCATTAGAAGAACAACACATGATCATGACAGAAGAGTCAGAAAATATAGATCAACAAAAGCTAGATGCTCATAATCCCACTTCCTAGAGATAATCTGGGAATAGATATTGTTACTATCTGGAAACGGATATCCTTCCAGAGTTTTATGTGTTTATACTTTTTTTGATTTGTTTGTTTATTTGTTTTTTGCAGTTTTTGTCTGGGGCAGGGTTTGAACCTGCCACCTCCGGTATATGGGGCCGGTGCTCTACTTCTTTGAGCCACAGGCGACGCCCAATATACATATGTTTCCTTTCAGAAAATAATACCCACCTATTTCTTGTTTTGGAACTTGCTTTTTTCATTTATCCGTGTACTGGGACTGCTGAAGTGGTGACACGTCACTTCCCATGCATCACAATTGATGTCTGTAAAGTTGTACAGTATTAGTAATGAGTTTATTACCATTTATTAGATATTTAGGTAATTGTTATATTTTCTCTAATTGAGGCAGAACTATAAAATAAATTTCTTAGTCTGCCAATCTTTTAATCCACTTTTTGGATACTTATAAATGAGAAGGAATAAACTAGATTCTTGAGTCTTGCTGAAATGGGAAGGATATGAGAAGTGACTGAAGTAGCCCTCGGTATGCCCCCATTGCCATCATGACAGACCTCCAGGTCGTTCCCATGTGGTGTCTGTGTCTGTTTCTGGGTCTTCATGTCATGTATCTTCTGGAACTTTGAGCCATTCGAATGCCAGAGTCCAGCTTCAGCTTCCTGGGATCTTCAGAGTGATTTTTGTTTCTCATTTTTGTTTTTACTACAAATACTTGCTAAAGCCGATTATATCCTCATACTCTGCTATCCTCCATGAATTATACTGTCTACCCTTGACCCCCTCACCCCCCACCCTGTGTAATAACATGTACACAATAAGTTACAGGATGTAAAACAGCCTAGGCTTTGACTTCCAAGAATGGGAGGTCTGAGTCCCAGGTCTCCTACTTAATAGCTAACTAATAGTTCTGACTCTTGGTTTTCTCATCTTTGAAGTGTTAAAAATAACATGCATTTTAAGTCTGTTGTCTTCAGGGTGTAGTGACGTAAGATATGGAAAATGCTAGACGCTATACCTGGCCTCCAGGGAGATAATTGCAATGCTGATGCAAATAGAGGTGGAAGGCCTGGAAAAGGAAGCTACTCATCCTTCCTAGGGCAATTGAGGAAGCCATCCAACTTCCAGTTTTGTGTTTAATAGACTAAGCTCAGAACTGCATGTTTAAAACTACAAATCTAAGTGCCAGCTCCCCATGACTCACTGCCTGACCTTGGGTTAACCACTTAATCTCTCTTTCTGCCTTTGTTTTCCTCTCCATAATATGAGCATAATAATTCTTACCCACCTCACTGGGGCAAGGATGATTAATCAGTGTTTATAAAGCTCAATAAATCCTTTGAGTATGAAGTACAGTGAAATTGGAAAGCATTATTACTATTAGCTGCTTTCTTGATATCTAAACCAGCATGCCAGGGACTGTTGAATGGAGTTCTCTAAAGTTAGACCCACGTCCTATATCGCTATCAAGAATTTCAGTTCCTTTACCCCTGCCCCTGTGGATATCACGTTTTCTACCACTATAATCCTCACTCTTCGATAAGCTGCAATCAATGTCCTGCTTATACTCAAGTGCCCACAGCCACCCACACCCACAAGCAATGCTTTACTCCTTCAACAAATATTTATTGAGCAGTTGGAAAGTGCTATGCTGGATACTGGAGATACAGGGGTGTGTAAATATCAACAGGCTCCCCATACTTGGCACCTGTTATACCTTGGATCCCAGGGGACCACATATATGCACAGGGGTGGTCAGGAGAGTCTTCCTGCTGTAGGTGATACCTAACTGAAAATTGAGAGGGAAGCAACCTTATTGCCAAGGGAATATTGGAGAAAGGGGAGAGAAAAAGGAAAGAGTGGCATAGGCATAAAGGGACTTGTAATCCGAGGCCCGAAATAAGAGAGCAAGATCAGCTAAAGAAATTGAAAGATGTTTTATAGGATTGAAATTAAAGCAATGGAAAGAGTTGCATAAAAGAATATTTCCAAATAGCCTAATTCTGCCTGTTGCTTAGGCTTAGCCTGGTGACCTGGTCTCTGGTGCCCTTCATTTAATATACCTCATGGCCTGGCCTTCTGAAGTGACTGCTTCCTTTTGGACTTTTAGACTCCCAGGCACTTAGCTTCTTAGCACTGATACTAATGAACACTTTCTGCCTGAATCTTGCCTTTGTCCAATCCCTTTCCTCATAGCTGTCCCCTATTCTTCAGTAGAACTGTCAGTCTAAGGAATGATGTTGGTGTAAATCAGGAGCTCAAATTCTGGAAAACTAGAATGTGTACACATAATCCGAAAGGACTGAAAAACAGAGAGAGACCCATCTGTAGGCAGTTAAGTGGAATGTCACGATGGTACTCTTATGTCTAACTACGAAAGAAATGTTTGTGATTTAGTTTCCTTCAGTGTAAAGTGTGGTGTACATTAATTTTGCATTCGTATACTAGGTACTAAACCCTTGAAAATAGCACCAGTAAGTATATATGTAAAAACCTAAATGGCATAATGAAATCTTAAACAAGAGGTGAAAATTAAACTGAAAGAACTAAAACCCCCTAAAAAAAAGAAAAAGGAAACTTGTCAGTACTAAAAACATAGAATAAAACTTTAATCAACTTCATAGTTAATCACCTCATTTGGTAACTGACAGTTCAATGAAGTTTCTGTTTTAAAATCATGGGCAAAGCAGACTGCCAACTTTTATTTGTCATATGATATAAGTTGAGCTATAGTCCGAGATGGTGGAAAACCTTTTTTCTTGGATTTTACCTCTTTAATCTCAAATGAAAACTGGCACTCCATCTGGATAATGTCCAACGTGACACATTTTGGGAGACATCAACTACCTAGCTTTACAAATCAAGAACACTGATTAAATAATCAAGATTCCTGAAAGCCTTGAGGGAGCTGTATGCTTTTTGCATCAGTAATTGCCATTCTGTTTGTAGCACAAGATGTTTTTGAGCTCTGGATGAAAACTTGTGTTTGACATACTGGCATTGAGTATCTTATTTGTGGCTTAGCAGGAGTTTGACATCTTTAGAAGTAATATGATAGCAAATATGGAAATTGTGGGATTTAAAAAATGTCTTAAACTAATGAAACTTGTCACTAAGAAAATGAAACAAGATAAGTAATTATTTGGTTATTTATTTTGAGAGGAGAGTGAAGGTAATGCCATTTTGCTGAGCATCCATTAAAATAAAGGCTGTTGTTTTTCTCTCTGATGATGTTATATACCAAAAAATCTACATAATCATTAATCCTTCATACATAAATTAAAAAGTCACCTCTTCCAGCTGGGTGTGGCAGCTCACACGTGTAATCCTAGGACTCTGGGAGGCTAAGGCAGGTGGATTGCTCAAGCTGAGGAGTTCATAACCTTCCAGGTGATACAGTGAGACTCTGTCTCAAAAAAAAAAAAAAAAAAGTCACCTCTCCCTTATACTAAAGAGAAATGCAAAGATGGAAAATCCTTTTTATGAGACACGGTTAAACACATCTTTATGGTGATTTAAAATAAACGATGCTCAAATTAGCAAGGTATTGATTAGAACAATAATGGATTTTCCAAAATTGCATACACAAAGGAACAATTCTGTCATTAAAGATGTCAAAATTTGTTCAGAAAATATTAATGAATATTATTAATTTTACATTCAGCTTTGGCCCAGGCATGACTGTCAGTTTGGTGAACTTACTCTTTGCCATTTCTCAACATCCCTTTGAAGGATTTTGTTTATGCTGGCATTAAATCCTTTCTTCATTCAATAATTTTTTATTGAGAGTCTACTAGATGGCAGGCATAATTCCTAGTTCTAGAGATACAGAAATGTAAAAGACAAACACATTTTATAGATGGAGCTTATATTCTGGAAATTAGAGCAGAGTCAGACAATGAAAACCCTAACTAAATTTAAAAAGACATTTCTGGACAATAGTAAATGTAATCATAATAGTTAATAAAATAGAATGATATGTTAGAGAATCTCTGTGGTTTTCTTAAGTCTGGTGGTCAGAGAAGACCTCTTTAATAAGATGAGACCTTTGAACCAACCATGAGAAAATGTGGAGGAACACTGTTACAAAGAGAAGGGCCCTGACAAATACAAAAGCTGCAAGGCCCTGGAACTGAGCCCGGGGGCAGGCTTCCTGTTTGATGGCTAGGAAGAGCTCTGACACCGGAGTGCAGTAACAAAGGAGAATAGTCTCACGGGAGGCAAATGAGTCAGACAGGATTCTTTCGCTCATGTAGGGTCTAGTAGCCTGTGATAAAAATTGTCTTTTCAATCAGATAAGAACCCATTGCAAAATTTTAGTTAAGTTTCTGTCTTCTTTTTTTCTCTCTCTTAGAAAATCCATTCTTTTGGTTTTTGAGAGTCTTCTACTATTAGATCAGCCTCTTGGCCTAAGATCTTTTTCGGGTCTCCTCTCATAAAATGGACCTTCCAATTTTCTACTATCTCAGGCAACTTGTAAACGATTCTGTTAAACCAATATGAATTACAGCATTCATAATTAACATAACTTTAAATGATATCTGTCTAAGATATCATATTTTCTTTAAAGCTTCCTGTATGAGCTAGACTTAAAGAAACAAATATTTTGGAAATTATAGCTATTGAATAGAAAAAGAACAGAATTTAGGCAACTGCCTTTTCTTAGTCTATGCAAAGCAATGTACTTGATGATGTGAACTCTTCAGTTCAGCTGGCTATAAATCAGTAAATATTATTATTACCCTTGATTTTATGTTCACTATAATTTATTAAGCACTGCTTGTGTACCAGGCACTATGCTAAGTACTTTATATACATAATTTCATTTCAGTCTCACTATCAACCCTATAAATTTTTAACTTACAGATGAAGAAAGAAAGTGAGGATCGAAGACTTATTTGCCTCGTACTATATTGTGGACTTCTGATGAAAGGAAGGTATAGAAATAGAAAAGACAATCAATAACAATATGCTGAAAAAATGTATTATTGGTATAAATAAATAAAGGAAGTGAGTAGAGCTGTGCTTGGATTCCCCCATCCTGGTCTTAGAAGCCCACACACACTATTCTCCTTTCCTCCGTGAGCACACGATGAATTGGATTTTCTGATCTATAGTTCAGGGTTTATTCAAAGGCAAAAAAGCATGTGCTCAGTGAAGCAAGAACTTCAGTCAGATAGCGGATTCTCCCATTCATTTCTCTGACTCTGGGAAGCAATTTGCTATATCTCCTGGAGTAATCAAATTGATTGGATAACTAAAATCTGATAACAATGTTGTTTTGATGAGATGAAAATTTACCCCATAGTATTTGCAAGAAACACACACATTCCCACATGTGAGCACACACAGAGATGGGTACACAGTTGCTGTAAGTGGAAAATGCCGCATGGACACAGAAGGGTCTGGCTCTTGACTTCAGTCAGTGCCTACACCAAGCAATCTTGTTTAGGGGTCATGTTCAATATCTTACCAGTTCCAAATAAAATAAAATACCCCCATGACTTCTAAGGATGTGATAAGAGTTATCTTCAAGGAATACAATTTCATTCTTTGATTTTAGTGAGATCTACACATCTCTGTCAGAAGCTGAACTAGTGCCAGAGTCTTTAAAACAGAAACAAACAAGTGTGTGGCTCTGCTTCCCCCTTTTCAGAAATAATACTGAACTCCTGGAAAGGCACTCTCCTGCAGAGATGCTGCTGCGATGTGTATTGCAAACCTTAACTTAAGTGATACGTGAGAAAAGGTTTCCCCCAAAAAATGTTCTTGCAAAGCCTTACGTGTTACATTGTTGAAAGAAAATGTTCTTCAATCAAATATGCTTAAGAAATAAAGTGACTAATGTGACCTCTTAGCAAATTACAAAGAACATTATGAAAGTACCTAAGAAGTCCTAAAAATCCAATGAATACAACAACCTATATAACTTTGCTTACCCAATGTATCCCCTACTAATTTGGCCACAGTTAGTGGCCACCATTAATTTGGTACCATAAAAAATCCATGGAATTAGTGGTCCAAGGAATATCTCTTGGGAAATGCTGACTTAGAAACTTTGAGTGGTTCATGATAGGTAGAAAAGTAAAGTTATTATGTGTGGGTGTAGCTATCATAACCTCAATGGCTTGTGGGATAATTTATAAGATGTTAAAGGGGAAATATCTTTGGGGTAATGTGTGTTATTTCTGTATATGCCAAAGTTACTTCTGACTTTCTAACTGTAAAAGTATAGCAGTAAAACGCAGCAGGTCGATACATTGGCTGTAGAGTCAAATCTCACTACTGACACCACCCACATGATTAAATTCTTCGAACCTAACCTATACATAGTACTTAGCTCAAAGGAAATTATGGAGAGAATGTAAACAAAGTGCTTAGCATTGTGCTCGGCAAATAGTAAGTGCTCAGTAAGGGGCACCTGTTTTACTTTGTTCCTCTTTTTTCTGATTCTTCTTAGGGGTTTGTGCAGAATCATTCACCCTCTTCTAGAGCCCTCTTCTTGACAGAGCATGCATTTGTAAGAAGGCTAAGAGGTTATTAACTATCTCACATATAGACTTCATTAGTGCAATTCACAAACCAAGACCAGAGTTTCATGGAGACAGAAGCAGAATTATTTCTTGCAATGTTACCCACATTCTTCTTTAGCTGTAATATGCAGTTAAGTGGCACTTTGAAAACCCATTAGTACAAAAATCACTTATATTAAAACTAGTCTTAACATTAAAAATCAATTTTCTGTAGAAATCTGTGAATATCGTTTATGCTGTTACTAAACCTATACAGAGATGTCCCCTTAAAAACAAAAATATCTCATAAAACAATCTCCCGAGGAAATTTACAGTATGACATAATGGGTTGATATTTACCATAAGTACAGATCAGCAATTGACAAGCAAACATTTGTGTTTGCCAGATATGCAATTCATTGGCAGAGCTACAAACAATTACTTTAAGTTAACCACAAAAACTTTTGCTGCTCATACATCTAAAAATGAAGAAAAATTCCCACTGCAAGTTGATAAAAAGATTTTGCACTTCTGTTCATAATGACTTAAGTAGAATTTCTATAGTATATATTAGGTGTGTTATTAATTCTGGAACCAGGACCTAACAACAGTTATCAATAGTGTATGGCAGTGGAAATCTCATAGAGAGAGGGTCATGATCTGATTTAAAGTTTACAAAGATCATCTTAGCAAGGAAGGATTGCATGCAACCAATTACAAGGTACTTCAGGGGTTCAGCACATATACTGCAAAAATATCAAATATATGAGTAAATAGACCTCAAACAGTCCTGATCATTTCAGAGGTAAATTTAACCACTACATAAAATCTTTGCTTTTTACACCCTGTAAAAGAAGACATAAAAAGATGGAATATTTGGTAACTTTTATGAAACGGTAATATAAACTTGACACCCAAACCAAAGAATGTACAAGAAAAGAAAATTATAGCCAATCTCAATTTAAATTTTATATGCAAAAATTCTATTTACAATATTACCATGCCAATGAAAGAGATGTGTCCAAATATTTTGTAACCAGATGGGGCTTCCCTCAAGAATTCAGACAGTTTAATGTTAGAAAAATTACTAATGTAATCAACCACATTAACAAGTGAAAAGAGGAAGGAGTCTAGGGGTCATCTCCAATGGTGCGAAATAATTTGATAAAATAAAACATCCATTTGTTATTAGAAAAAAAATCCAGGAAATCTAAGAAGATATTGTTAACATGCTGTCAAAAACATATAGCAAACATTATAATAATAAAAGTTTGAAGTGTTCAATTTAAGGGGAAGAGTCAACGGTGTGTTTTCTTTTTCTTCTTCCGCATTATACAGAAATTCAATCTAGTACAAAAAGATATGAAAATATATATATGGAATGGAAAGAAAAAATCTTTTCATTATTTGTAAGAGTCTCTAAAGATAAATTATTAGAACTCAAAGAGTTATAATTATAAAAGCTAATGATATTCCTACAGACCAATAACAAACAATTAGAAAATATAATTCTAGAAAAGGTGCCATTTAAATCTATGAAGTACATAATAATAAATGTAACATGAGATGGCTTAAATTTTGTGAGAAAAATTTAAAAAAAAAAACCCAAATTCAGAAGACAAAATGAATTAAAAGATTTACAATTTTAATTATATTAAAATCAAAACTTCTGTCTTATGAAACATACCATTATCAACGTGAAAGGGAAGTTTCATACTGAGAGAACGATGTTACTTACATAATGTTCAAAGGATTAGAATTCATTATATATTGAGAACTCCTATAATACTTGAAGTTGGATTAGCACAGAGCCCAGTCCTTGATCTTCCTCTGTTCCTAATTTATTCCCTTGCTGATTTTATCCAGCTTTATGCCAACTGTGCTTTTGATGACTAACAGGTATCTCAAACTGACTCACCCTCAGCTTTCTCTTCTCAGTTGATGCACCTTTCAGTGGCTCACAGCAAACTCTAGCTTACAGCAACCCTTGATTCTTCTTTGCTTTCATACTCCATGTTTAAACCATCTCTACTTTCAAATCATGTCCAGAATGTAATCACTCTTCATCATGTACTGCTACTATCCTGGTTCAAGTCATCATCACTTATCGGTATTACAGTAGCCTCTGAACTGGTCTCCCTGCTTCCCTGCTTCAATTTTTTTTTTTTTTTTTGTAGACAGGGTTTCACTCTGTTGCCTGCACTAGAGTACAGTGGCATCATCACAGCTCTTTGCAACCGCCAACTCCTGGACTCAAGCAATCCTCCTGCCTCAACCTTCTGAGTATCTGAGATACTAAACTGTATGCTACCTACATACACTTCATAGAGAGGAGTTCTTACTATGTTTCTCAGGCTGGTCTCAAACTCCTGGCCTCAAGTTATCCACCTGCCTCAGCCTCCCTCAGAGCTAGGATTACATACATGAGCCATTGCACCCCACAAATTTATTTTTTTTTGACATATAAAAAATTACATATACTAATGTGTACAATTTGACAAGTTTGGGGATTAATATGTACCCATGAAACTATCACCACAATCCATGCCATAAAGCTGTCTGTCATTGCCAAATGTTTCATCACACTTTTGTTATTTCTTAATGACACTTTTTTTGTGTGATAAGAACACTTTTAACAGAAAAATCTACCCCCTTAGAAAAATTTCAGTATATAATATAGTGCTTTTAACTGTACACACAGTAAATTTCCAGAAATTCTTTGTATTGTTTAACCAAAACTTTGTACTGTTTGACTAACACCTTCCCATTTTCCAGTCTTCTCAGCCCCTAGCAACTACCATTTCACTCTCTGCCTCTGTGGATTTGAGTATTTTAAATTTGTAACGTAACTTCTATCATGTAGTATCTGTCCTTCCCTGTCTAGATTATTTTACTAAGCATAATGACCTCCATCTTAATCAATATTGCTGTGAATAATAAGATTTCCTTCTTTTTAAAGATTCAGTACTATTCCATTTTAGTATGTATCACATGCTTACTCAACATCACTAATCAGGGACCTGCAAATTAAAACCACAGTGCAACATCACTCATACCTGTTAGGATGGCTATAAAAAAGATAAATACTAGAGAGACTGTGGAGAAAAAGAAACACTTGTACACTGTTGGTGGGAATGTGAATTGATATGGCCGAAAACCAGCGTGCAGTTCCTCAAAAAACTAAAAATACCAATACCAAACATCTAGAATACCACATCTGTGTGTATGTGCAAAGGAATTGACAGCATGATCTTGAAGAGATATCTATATTCCTGTTTATCACAGCAGTATTCACAATAACCAAGATATGGAAGCATCCTATGTATATACAATCTAGCTTCTATTCCATGCGTTTCTTACATAGGCACCACCTTGGTCCTTTAAAACCATGAGTCAGGGAGAGGTGCCTGTGGCTTAAAGGAGTAGGGTGCCAGTCCCATATGCTGTAGGTGGCCAGTTCAAACCCAGCCCAGGCCAAAAAAAAAAAAACATGAGTCAGATCATAGCTTAGAACCCTACAGTGACTCTGATTTTCACTCCAACTTCTCCCTCCCTTGCTCTCTTTGGTGTAACTACACACCAGCCTCCTTGCTGTTCTTAAGACAAGACAGGCTTGTTCTCACTTTACTGTCTCAGCGCCAGCTGTTTCTTTTGTCTGAAATGCTTTGTATATCACCAGAAACTAGCTGGCTCACTCCCTTGGCGATTTCAATTTCAATCAAATATCCACTCAATGAGAACTACTTGGACCACAGTATTTTGTGATGCAACTTCAACCATTCTCTTTGCTGTGCTCTTTGTTTTTTTCATTTTGCATATCACCAGTCAACATACTATGTATTTTACTTATTTTCCACACTCTCTATTTGTAAGAAACAAGGGCAGGCATTTTGTGATTGCTCACTGGTGTCTTCTGAGCATCTAAAGGTAGCCTAGAAACAGGTGTTCAAATAAGGTGTTCAAATGAATGAATAAAAGAAAATCAATAAGAAGATAGAAAAATAGAAAATAGGCAAATTATATAAACAGGATATTCATTGAACAGAACACCTAAATGACCGAAAAACACAGAAGAAGCTACTCAAACTAGTAATGATCAATGAAATGAAAAACTAAATCAAAATAACACACAAATAACATTCATCTGACTGGCAAAATGAATTAAGTCTGATAACATGAAGTGTTGGTAGTGTTTGTAGAAGTGAATCGTGATACATTGTCTGTTTTGAGTGTAAATTTGAATGCATATTTTAAATATCCATAATCTTTAATCTAGTGACCTCACTTCTAGATGTATTTCCCAAATAAACTCTCCTATGTGGACAAGACTATGTTGGCAGCACTGTTTGTAATAGTAAAAATAGAACCACACAACCTAAATCCTTCAATCAGAAATATATACATATACATACACACACACACTGCTTTATTTATACAATGCAGTTTTATATAACAGTTAAAATTAATAAGCCAGATCTACATGTATTAACATGAAATAAATTTGAAAAACAGAATGTGGAATAAAAGCAAGTTGAAGTGTATACACAATGTGCAACCCTGTTGGAATCTTTTAAAAACACAAAAATAGTGTCTCTGTGGCTATATATGTGTGTGTGTGTGTGTATGAAAATATAAAAAACACATGAGAATGGTAATACCTACTTCAGGAGGTTGACAACATTTTGGAAGGAACAAGAAAGGGTTTGGGCAATGAGGCTTTTGAACTATTAAATTTTAAACAGATTTATTAAATTCTGTTAAAAAAAGATTTTCTAAGTAAATATGATAACTACTAATGTTTGTTTAATCACAGCATGGGAGTCTCTCATATTATTTTCTGTGATGTAATTACAAATTTTAAATTAAAAACTTTTAAACTAACATTTTGACACATAAGGATAAAAGAGAGATTAGATGATAGCATAAGGGAGTAGCAAGGAAAATATAAAATTCTATTGGGAGAGGTGAGATCTAAGTATATTTGTAAACAGGAAAGAAGGGGTTTTGAACAGACAATATAAGAGGAAAGGAAAGAGTGTAAAATCTTGATAGCATGTGTAGGATGTCAAAACAAAACCACACAGGTTGATGTTAGTTTTGACAAGAGGGAGTCATATTTCTTCTACAAGAGGAGAGAGAAAGGAAACACTGGTTGAAGATAACAGTTGTACTGAGATACAGAAGAGAAGATAAAGGGAACACAAGCAAAGTTAATATTCCCAGTAAATTTGAAGACAATGGAATATCAAAATGGAATATCCAGCGAGAAAGCTAAACAAGGATTTTGGTAATTTGAGGAGACAAGAGAAGGTCTGGTGAATCTGCAGGTATGTAATAAGAAACTGAGACATAAACAGCAGAGTTACCAAGCAGCCTTATAAATCCAGTTGTGTTATAAATTAGTTGAGTGTCATACTGTACCTGATTTTGTAACTTCCTCCAGCAGTGGTGAGTAGATAAAGGATATAGAAAACGGATGGCTTACTCAGAGTTAAAAATCAACATAATTGTAACCGCAAAAAAGAAAAGGAAATCCATGACTCTGTGGTATTAATGAGAACAGATATGGAATAGCCAAACCTGAGTTCAAGCCTGGGAAAGAGGCAAGTAAGACTCTCCAAAATCTCATTGAATGGGGAAACATAAGAAGTTGAAAACATGAGGAAGTTGAAGTGATCATGAGGACAAAGAATATTTTTAGCAAGACTGCAATGACAGATGAATTAATTAAGGAAGAAGTTGGTACTCTAGAATTTTGGAAAGTATCACCTCAGATACTACTTAGTTCAAGATCAGCAAAATGTGGATGAGTAGGTATTGAAATAGCAGAGGGTGGATGGAAATGATGCAGTAGAAAGGACACTAGCAAGCTGCCAAATTATTCAAAAGAAGATATTGCTATTATTTTAGGGATAAGGTTAATTAACAAATGCTATTTTTATTTAATTTTTATAATTACTTAATATAATGTTATTTGAATTTTATTTATGTTGATAACAGCTGTAATTCACTTGTTTGATTATTTACTGTATTCATTTATATGAATACCATAATTTATTATCGTCTCTCTACCTGATGGTTGTTTTCTATTTTTTTGCTTGACAAAATAACACAAAAATAAATTTTATTTTTAATCATGTTATATTATGCACACATGAGGCAAGATCTCTAGGGCATTTATGTGGAAAAGAAATTCCCAGCTCATGAGTCATACATATTTTCAATTTCAACATACAAGCTACAGAATGATATATATAGTGAATCCCATTTTATGCATTTTTAAAACAATAAATTTTGTATATACGCATACCAACTAAAGATACAAAACATGGTAAAGAAGTACAAGAATATATATGAGGACAAGTTTTACTCTACTAAAGGAAAATTAAGTGCTTATTCTTTTCTTTATACATATTTGAAATATATCATAATAAAAAGATAAAATCGCATGTTTTCAAAATGATGTAGTTTATTGTAAAAAAAATTAGAAAGCATAATGAAAGAAATAGATGAAAATAATAATAACTTTCCATCCCAATACTTTGAGATAAGAACTATTAATATTCTGGTATTCATTTTCCATTATACACATATATAATTATAAATGGCTTATATGTTATATAATGTTTCAAGACAATGCTTTTTTCTTAACAATACATCATAAAAATGTTATTAAACTTCAAGTTTCAGCTCTAACATGGAAAAGACCTTAGAAGTTATCATTCCCATCCTTAAACAAGAAAAGCTGAATAAACTAAAATCCATTGACTTTTCTTGGACCCATAAGAAAACTGAGGTTGCAGGGCAAAATCTAGAGAAAAAAGGGAAGCCAGAGAATCATATCCTGATCTACATCCTTCTTATAAACTGATAAGAAGACTTAAATGGTAATTGTAACAAAGTGTTGAAAGCTAAGCATGGATTAGCTTGAAAGCATTAAATTCTAGAAGGTCACACACCTAGAGACTCCCTAAAATCAATTCACTTTGATGAATCCTCCCAGGTTCTTGGGGTGAAGAAGCAAGGACATCTCCTCATGAAATGAGATGTCTGAGAAGCTCTCACAGCCTTCAGGAGTTGAAAGTAAGATGTTGACTGTTTTGATGTCTTTTCAGTAAACCTAAAACTACTTTAAAAAATAATGTTTAGGAGGGGGATTAAAGATGGCAGCTGAGTAACAACTTCCCTGCAACTGGGCACGGTGAGTCTGGGGAGATAAGACTCCAGGCATCTCTGGCTGGTGGGAGCTGCCTATAATCATCCCTTTGAGGATACAGGGAGTCAGCAAGGGACTTCTGGATCCCAAGAGGAGGACAAAAACAGTGGAAAACTGGCAAGCAGTTGCATGTGTTCGATCAACCTAATCCCACCAGCAACCGTAAATAAAAGCAGCAATGAGACTGCAAACCAGAAAGGCCCTACCTGTGATCTGTTTTGGTGTTTTTAGACTTGGCACTCAGTTGAACTGCCTTGGGGAGAGCTTGAGCAGGAGTGCGAAGAAATTTGGGCATTGTCTGGGGCCCCAGACTGAGCCACTGAGCTGGGCGTAGGAAGCCATTGTGAGAGAACTGCCTCCAGCAAGCTCTGCCCTCAGGGTCCCAGAGCAAGGATCGGGTGGGAGCTAGTAACCTAGTGACTGAGCAGCCTAAAGACAGAGACTGAGCTGCTTTACAGCCTTAATCCTTAGGGGCAGAGTGAGACAGTTTTGGCACACTGGAGCCTTGGGCTGTTGCCCTGGGTAGAGTGCCGTGACATCACAGCACATAGCAACCTCAAACTCCTGGGCTTAGTGCCACCCGGACCTCCATAAGAGCTGTGACCCAAACCCAACCCACGACCCACACCCACCTGGCCTCCGCATGCCCTGACCAAGAACTGCAGGAGCCGTGCAACCCTGTTTCCTCCCTCCTGTGCCCTCCCAGCCTCTACACTGGCCAGCTCATCTGGCCAGAGACTCTGGTAGCTGTGTGCCCTCTGGGGCCCTCCCTGCCTCTGCACAGAGCCCTTCTCCTGGCCAGAGACTGCTGAAGCCTTGGGCTCTCTGTGCCAAAGTCAATGGGTACCAGGCACTACCAGAATCATGAGCACCTCCTTTTGCCCTGTTGCTGGATCCGGGTGTGTCACACACTAGAGCTGCTTCCACAACCAGAACTCCCTAGCTAGAGCATCCCCAGAGGAACTATACAGGGTCACTCCCTACAAAGATCCAGCAACAATAAAGTGATCCTGCTGGGTCTATTCTTGGAGAGACACCTCCCCAACTCTGAGGATGACCAGAGGCAATGGTGAAAAACAACCATGAGGCAAAATCAACAGAAAACCTCTGGCAATATGAATAATCAGAGTAGATCAACTCCACCAAGGATCAATGGGGCAGACACAGCACTAGATCCCATGCACAAACTAATAGCTTGAGATGTCAGAAATCAAATTCAGAATCTGGATAGCAAATAAGATTGAGTTAGAACTCCAAGCAGTAACCCAAAATATAACTCAAAAATTCAACAAATTCAAAGACAAAATTACCAAAGGTTTTGACACATTGAAACAAGAAGTTGCATCCCTCAAAGGTCTGAAAACACAGTAGAATCCCTCAGTAACAAAATGAAGCAAGCAGAAGAAAGGATTTCTGACATTGAAGACAAAGTTTTTGAACACTTCCAAACTCTCAAAGAGGAAGAGAAATGAAGGGGAAAAACAGATCACTCTCTCAGAGAGCTCTGGGATGATTCAAAGAAAACCTATATTCATCTTATAGGAATCCTCGAAAGTGACGAAGTGGCTTCACAAGGCACAGAGTCTCTTCTCCATGAGATTATGAGGAGAACTTTCCAGACATGCCAAGAAATTCTGAAATTCAGATAGTAGACAGTTTCAGAACTCCAGCACGACTCAACGCGGATAAGACATCCCCTAGACACATCATAATCAATTTCACTCAAGTTAATATGAAGGAGAAAATTCTGAAAGCTGCCAGACGAAAGAAAACCATTACCTACAAGAAGAAGAATATTAGAATAACTGCAGATCTCTCTACTGAAAACTTTCAAGCTAGAAGAGGATGGTCATCGACTTTTAATCTCCTAAAACAAAATAACTTTCAACCCAGGATCCAGTACCCAGCTAAACTGACCTTCATTTATGATGGAGAAATTAAATACTTCAATGATATTCACATGTTGAAGAAATTTGCCACAACTAAACCAGCTCTCCAGGACATTCTTAGACCTATCCTCCATAAAGACCAGCATAATTCTCCACCACAAAAGTAAACCTATCCAAAAAATTTTTGATCAAATTCCAATTTCCACAGTCACAAAACGATCAAAAATGTCCAACAGACTCTTAAAAGGCTTATCAATATTCTCAATTACTGTGAATGGTTTAAATTGTCCCCTAAAGAGGCACAGGTTGGTTGACTGGATACAAAAACTCAAGCCAGATACCTGCTGCATACAAGAATTGCATCTTACATTAAAAGACAAATATAGACTCAAGGTGAAGGGATGGTCATCTATATTCCAGGCAAAAGGAAAGCATAAAAAAGCAGGCATTGCAATCTTTTTCTAACACGCAATAGGCTTTAAACCAACCAAAATAATGAAGTATAAAAATGGACACTTCACATTTGTTAAAGGTAATACTCAATATGATGAGATCTCAATTATTAATATTTATGCACCCAACCACAACGCACCTCAATTTATAAGAGAAACTATACTAGACATGAGCAACTTGATTTCGTCCACTTCCATAGTAGTTAGAGATTTTAACACCCCTTTAGCAGTCCTGGATAGACCCTCCAAAAAGAAGATAAGCAAAGAAATCTTAGATTTAAACTCAAGCATTCAACATGTGGACATAACAGACATCTACAGAACATTTCATCCCAATGAAACTGAATACACATTCTTCTCAGCAGCCGACGGAAAATACTCCAAAATCAACCACATCCTAGGCCACAAATCTAACCTCAGCAAATTTTAAAAAGTAGAAATCATTCCTTGCATCTTCTCAGACCATTATGGAATGAAAGTTGAACTCCATAAGAATAGGAACCTGCATATTCATACAAAAACATGCAAGCTAAACAAACTTATGCTGAAGGATACATGGGTTATAGACGAGATTAAGAAGGAAATCACCAAATTTCTGGAACAAAACAACAATCAAGACACGAATTACCAGAACCTCTGGGATACTGCCAAGGCAGTCCTAAGAGGGAAATTTATAGCACTGCGAGCCTTCCTCAAAAAAAATGAAAAGAGAGGAAGTTAATAACTTAATGGAACATCTCAAGAACTGGAAGAAGAAGAACACTTCAACCTCAAACCCAGCAGAAGAAAACAAATAACCAAAATCAGAGCAGAATCGAAAACAAGAATTATACAACAGATCAATAAATCCAAATTTGGTTTTTTGAAAAGGTCAATAAAATAGATAAACCTTTGGCCAACCTAACCAGAAAAAAGAGTCAAATCTCTAACTTCCTCAATCAGAAATGGTAATGATGAAATGACAACAGACCCCTCAGAAATTCAAAAAATCTTTAATGAATATTACAAGAAACTCTACTCTTACAAATATGAAAATCTTAAAGAAATCAACCAATACCTGGAAGCATGCCACCTACAAAGACTTAGCCAGAATGAAGTGGAAGTGTTGAATAGTCCTATATCAAGTTCTGAAATAGCATCAAGTACACAAAATCTCCCTAAAAAGAAAAGCCCAGGACCTGATGGCTTTATGTCAGAATTCTACCAAACATTTAAAGAAGAACTAGTACCTATACTACTAAACCTGTTTCAAAATATAGAAAAAGAAGGAATATTACCCAACACAGTCTCTGAAGCAAGCATCACCTTGATCCCCAAACCAGGGAAAGACCCAACAAGAAAAGAAAAATATAGACCAATATCACTAATGAATATAGATGCTAAAATACTCAATAAGATCCTAACAAACAGAATCCAACAACACATCAAAAAAATTATACACCATGACCAA
>CAUYPK010004449.1:0-17826 GCA_963574355.1 Loris lydekkerianus
GCGGGATCCCGACACTGGAGGCAATTTAAAATAAGAACACATTGATCCTATAATTCCTTTACTAGGTTTATACCTAGAAGACCAAAAATCACAATATAACAAAGACATCTGTACCAGAATGTTTATTGCAGCCCAATTCATAATTGCTAAGTTATGGAAAAAGCCCAAGTGCCCATCGATCCACGAATGCACTAGCAAATTGTGGTACATGTATACCATGGAATACTATCCAGCCTTAAAGAAAGATGGAGACTTTACCTCTTTCATGTTTACATAGATGGAGCAGATGCTCAGGGCATATTCAAGAACATATTCTTCTTAGCAAAGTATCTCAGGAATGGAAGAAAAAGTATCCAATGTACTCAGCCGTACTATGAAGCTAATTTATAGGTTTCACATGAAGGCTACAACCCAACTATAGCACAAGACTATGAGGAAAGGGGCAAGGAAGGAGAAGGGAGGGGGGAGGTTAGGGTGAAGGGAGGGAAATGGGTGGGGCCACATCTGTGGTGCATCTTAGAATGGGTACAGGCGAAACTTACTAAAGGCAGAATACAAATGTCTACATACAATAACTAAGAAAATGCCATGAAGGCTACATTGAACAGTTTGATGAGAATATTTCAGATTGTATATGAAGCCAGCACATTGTACCCCTTGATTGCACTAATGTACACAGCTATGATTTAACAATAAAAAAAACAGAGAAAGAAAGAAAAAAATAATAAAACAAGAACACATAAAATAAAATAATATAAATAGAAGAGCAAAGATTTATGTTTAAGGAAAAGAAGAAGCAACATGCATTGGAGAGAAAGCCTGGAGAAAAAGAAGGAAGAACACAATAGTTGGGCCTGCCTTGTTGCTTTCAGCCTAGCTTGATGTGACTTTGAACTCCCTGGTAGCCAATATGAAGAAGGAGACAAGATCAGTTGTGCACCTTTCTTTTCAGAAAGGAAATCTAGGTGTTGTGCACAACAGACAGAACTGAGATCTTAACTTGATAAACTGGATGTACTGAAACTTACTTTGATTAAGCCCATGATTTTGTTTAACCTTCTTAATCTAACAAAGTAAGTTTCAGTACATCCAGTTGATAGACAAAGAAACGGCATCTCAGAGTGTATGGGACCTGAGGGCTACATAGCTATTAAGTAGCCGGGAGAAGTTATGAACTCAGTTCTGTCTGGTCTGTGTGCATGCTCTTGACTAGTAAGCTTCACATTTCTGCATTGAAGGGGCAAGCAGACAGCACTATGGTATTATCTTATTCTCTTAAAGGATTCAGCTCAACCCTCTGGCCTGAAGGAATTCCTGAAGGAATGCTTCTCTGGGCTGGATTTTCAGAGGGTGCTGATAGAACAAAGCCAAACCTCAGCACAGTGCTGGCATATGACAGGTATCAGTGACCCCATCCATCATATGGATAAATCAGTGGTGGTGTGTCCTCAGAGAAAGGCTGGCAGAGACCCTCTTCCCCACCTCTTTCTGGGGTCCCTAGTTCCTGTTCTACAACTTCACAGGGCCCTTCTAAGGTGCATGCCCCTGCTTTTCATAATCCCAATTTTCCAGAGGGGATTTTGATATTTTGGGGTGGGGTAGGTAGTGTTATTATGGCCAGCTCTTCAGGCAAGGAACAAATACATTTTGGTGAAAACTGGTTTGCTCAGTGAATTACCTAGTAAAAGTAACTCCCCCCCAAAAAACCTTGTAGGCTTGTCTCCTACCATTGTTTTGCTGTGCAGTATGAAGAGCTTGCCTTTTCTTTCAGCAGGAGAAAGGCTTACTCTAGCAAGGGTGAGGTTCTGAGACAGGTTATGCCAGAGTGGAGACAAGAGGGAATATGAGGACAAAGTGGGTCAGAGGAGAGAATGGCCCAGTGGCAGCAGGCACATACTCTATGGTGGCTGCATGGGAAGGGTCCCATCCGGGCCATGAGATTCTGGTCCCAACTTTGCAATCTACCAGTAGTGGCAAGAAAACATGGGCCAGTGCTGAGCTGTCATGAAAACATGGGCTGCCACTGACCTGTCCTTTGCTCTTCCTATGTCCTCCTCTTTTGCATCAAGGTGTCATCATCAAGCCTTTAAATGAGGCCTCACTCGGCCCAGGGAAATACACTCCCTACCATCTGCTGTAAAGCTGTGTGGATGGGCAGGCAAAGCAATGAGGCAGAGTGGAGAGGAGAAGGAATGGATGGAAACACTCCTGGCACCATTCTCGTCAAGAATAGCCAAGCTACTGCCTCAACAGTGTACACAATTTGAAGAGCACACAGGGAAAGACGGAACGTGAAGGAGGCTCTTAGCTGCGTTAATGGTCCCTTCAGTGGTGTTATCAGCACAACAGATGGTAGACGGCCAACAGAACCGGAGGAAATCAAGCATCCTTCATAGCTCACTTAAGGCAGCGTCTGGGGCAGTTTTATTATTTATAGAGTCATGGAAACAAGCTTTACTACACCGCAGTGTGCTGTTACTTAATTCCTTTCTCCTCCTGAATGCAGTGTTGGTACACTACATATGGTTATTGCAGGTAGATTTGTTTTTACTTCAGATATATATATATATTTCTGGAGTAACTAGCTTTTGGCAGCTCATCCTGAAAATTAATTTAAAGCACTAAAGAGAGGTATTGGGAAGAAGCAGCTCCATTGAGATGTAGAATAGCCCTGTTCTACTTTCACAGATTCTCCTGGGCAGACACCTTCAAAAAATGTGAGATCACTGGAGGGCTTCCCTGGACCACCTTGATCCAGGTGGGGATCAGTATAGGAGACCCCAGACAAACCAGCGTTTATTGTATAGATAAAGTTGGGGTGTTTACTTGACTTTTTGGAGGGATTTTGCTGCACAGAAGCATCCCTTTAAACTTTTGCTTGAAAAAAAAAATGGAAAAAGACAGCAGAAAAAGTAGAGGTCCAGGGTGAAGAACTTCTGAACTTTAAGAAAACCGAAGAAGGAAGATAATTTGAAATAATGGGCAAGTTATCCTGTGGTGCTAATGAACTTGTTTTGGGATCCCTTATTCAACAATTAATTTTTTTTTTTATTGTTGGGGATTCATTGAGGGTACAAGAAACCGGGTTACACTGATTGCATTTGATTCAACATTTAATTGTTGAAAATAACTAGTTTGTAATATTAAAAATGTAATACATATTCATGGCTAAATTGAAATTTTCCAGAAGGGTATGGGTGGAAAGTATAAAATCTCCCCCTCTAGCCCCTTTCTCCTCAAGTTACCATAATTAATTGCCTATTGTTTATCTGTCCAGAATTTCTAATGTAGATGAAAGGATATGGCTCATATCAGGTAACAAATCACAAGTGGGATCACATTGTCTGGATCATTCTGCAACTTGCTTTTCCATTTCATATGTTGTCTTGGAGATAGTCCCACATCTGTGTAAGTATCAGCATCATTCTCTGAAATAGCCACACACTATTTCACTGCATGGCTGTATCATAATTTTTCTACCTTATTCTCCGATAAAGAATATGTGTGCTCTTTTCTGGCTTTTTCTACAAGCAACATCTTCATTCACCTGTCTTTGTGCTTATCTCTAAGTATAGCTAACAGATAAATTCATCCTCTTTGTAGGTCAGAAATGAGAGCATCCAACTTTCCTGCACCTTTCTTTATTTTTATTTTTATTTTTTTTGAGACAGAGTCTCACTATGTCATCCTCAGTGGAGTACTGTGCTATCACAGCTCACAGCAACCTCAAACTCCTGGGCTTAAGTGATACTCTTGCCTCAGCCTCCCAATTAGCTGGGACTACAGGCACCCACTACAACACCCAGCTATTTTTTTATTGCAATTGTCATTGTTGTTTTTAGCTGGCTCGGGCTGGGTTCGAACCCGCCACCCTTGGTACATGTGGCTGGTGCCGTAATCGCTGTGCTACGGGCACTGAGCCTCTCCACACGTTTCTAATATTCATCAACATCATTGAAGACAATATTTTTTCATTTATTCATTTATTCAGTCACTCAATGGTAATATTTGAGCACCTACTGTAGGCCAAGGATTGCAGTAGGTTCTGAGAATACAACAGAGAGATGAAAGTAAGTTTTCCATTGGGAAAGAGTTTTCCTAGAGGAGCTTATCATCCTGATGGGGAGACAAACGTTAAATAATCACAAAAAAAAAAAAAAAAAAATGACAACTTTTATAAGTGCTGTAAATTACCTGGTAGTCTGGAGAACGTATAAAATGGAGAGCTGACCTAAGGAGGGATGGGCAGGGCACTGGGGGCAAGTCTCTCTCAAAAAGAAAAGATTGAGCTGTGATCTGAAGAATGGGGGGAAGGAGACGGAGAGAGAAAGAGCATCCCCAGGAGGGGCAATGTACCATGTACCAAGGTGCTCAGAGAAAACAGGTGGGTGGAAGTGAGGAAGGAGAGGTGGGTTCAGGGTCCACACCGGGCACATGAAGGTTTAGAAGCTCTACTAGGAACCTAGTAGGGGGAACCTTTGGAATGGTTTAAATAGGGCAGAGACATAATCAAATTAGTCTTTTGGAAATATCACTGTGTTTCCTTTGGGAAGGAGACAACAGTAGCAGATAATTCATGTTGCTGTCATTTGCATTTATTTAATTTTGAGTGAGGGTGAGGTGTTCTTATTTTTCATTAAAGCATAGCTGTCTACATTGATGCACTTATGGGGTACAATGTGCTGGTTTTATATACAATTTGGAATTCTTACATCAAACCGGTTAACATAGCCTTCACCTCACTTTCTTAATTATTGTGTTAAGACATTTGTACGCTATACTTAATAGACTTGACATGTGGTGCATTTTGCAAGGGTAAATGACCATTTGTTCTTATGTGATGGTCATGGATTTCATTTTCTTTGAATTGTCTGTTAATGGCCTTAACAAATTATTTCCTATTTGTTCATCTGCTTATTGATTTATAAGAGCTCTTTGCATGTTAAAGGAATTAGTCTTTCATTGGTTGAGAGTTATAAATATGTTGCCTATTTTGTTTTGTGGCTGTATTTATCTACTTTTTAGTATTTATCTGATTATATTTATCAATATTTCCCTTAAGGCTTCTTGTGTTTCTGTCATGCTTATAGACTCTCTCTCTCTTGGGATTCTAAACGTATTTCTTCATTCTTCTGGTCATCATGTTTTTATTTCTTACATTGTAATTGATTTACCTGGATTTATTTTTGGTAGGAACTGAGGTAGATAACCAGGTATAGTTACCTGTGTTTGCTAATTGCTGGCTAGCTGTACCATCACCAGTTTATAAACGCATTCATTTTCATGCCAATTTAAAATGCTATCTTTATCACCTACTAAATTTCCATCTGCAGAATATATATTTAGATGTTACTTTGCTCTGTTTCATTATATTTATTTTTGTCTATTCCTGAACAAGTACTAAATTAAAAAAAATTGCAGTAGTTGGGGAATGTGTTTTAATATCTGGTAGAAGTCTCTCTTGTTTTTTACAACTGTCTTGGCAATGCTGGTGCGTTTCTTTCTTTGAAGGCTCACTGGGGTGTAAGCCATCCAGCATGACTTCCTTCACTGTGTGAGGTGCTTGTCTCTGGGGTCTCAGCACCCATTCCAGAAGGATAGCCTGTTTGTGGTTTGGTCTGGTGCTCCCCAATTCTTGGCATCAAGGTGCCTCTGGGGTTACTACGTCTCCTCCTTTGGGCTCAGCACCAACACGACTGGCAGATTTCAGAGGCACCTTGTGGGGTCTCCCAGTCCCTTCCACTTTTCCTTCTTTGAAGCACAGAATGCCTTAGTTGCTCTGTGTCCTGGATAGCTGCATGTTTTCCCTGGAAACATGGCCCCCACACCAGGCACTGAACCTTCCCAGGCATTGATAAAGTTGCTCAGGATGTTGTCCCCAACACAGAGGGATCATATATACTGCTAAAGGTATAGGAACCGGCCCCCATCCTGAGCCACATGTCTTAAAACCATATGTAAGTTCCACGAGCGACCCCTTGTGGCAGACCCGGGTAGGGCATCGCTTCTTACTGTTCTTTGCAAGGGTGCTGAAGCCCTGCGGACGTCAGCTCCCCCAGTACAGGCTTTGACAGGCCACCCTGGCAGCGAGTGCTTCTTTCTTTGGATCCCAACCGACCCTATTTTGGGACAGTTTGGAGCAGTTCTTTGTGGAAAGTCCATGGCACTGCTTTTGGGGTGACTTCTGTTGAGGGATTGGCCAGACCCTGAGTATACCCAGGGGAATAGAGAAAGCCAGCAATCCTCAGATTCCCCTTATCTAAAAATATGACAAGCAGGGTAGCGCCTGTGGCTCAAAGGGGTAGGGCGCCGGCCGCATATGCTGGAGGTGGTGAGTTCAAACCCAGCCCCAGCCAAAAACTGAAAAACAAAAACAAAACAAACAAAAAAAAAAAACCGAAAACAACCGACAAGCAAATTTTGCAGGCAGTAATGGAACTTCAGCAGTGGAACAAAGGGTGGGGGAATGTCACCTGGGTAGGCTGGATGCAGACGGCTCTCCCCACCTTTTAAACAGGTGCCAGTTTGGCTCAGCTAAGTGCAGAGTACCCATTTTCAAGTCTCCCTTGATAGTCAGGGATATCCAGGTTCAAGTTCATTATCCGCTTGCTCTGTGACCTCTCAGAGCTACAGTTCCTTCTCCAGGTGATGGAGATAAAGGTGCCTGCTTCAAAGAGTTGTTCTGAGAAAAAGGAAATAGTGTCTGTGTCACCTGGCACAATGTTGCTGCTGAACAGTAACCATTGTTATTAAGCATATCACACTTTCATTTGATAAAAAAATCTAACATTCTTATAGTATCTAATCCCTTCTATAACTTCTGTCAATTTAAGTGCAGACCCCAGACCGTAGTTTTCAGGACCTCTTTGGTCACCACAGTAGTGAATAAAAGGATGGGGGGGCCATTCTTTCCTAAAGCAGGAAGCAGGCCGTGAGGTACCATGTTCTAAATATCTGATTTCCACCTTGTGGGTTTCACACCCTACACCCAGGCCAGCCAGCTCTGTATACTTTGGTGGGGGAGGAAAGCTCGATTAGCACGCAGAATTACATCAGCCTGAATTTGTGAAATGAACTTTTATCCACTTCCTCGTTTTCACAAGTTTAATTAGCTAAAACTGAGCCAGTGGTCTGGCGTAGATGGAAATGCTTTGAGAATAAAAATATCAATTACTCTGAAAGCTTTTATGAAAAGTCAGGAAATGAAGTGAACTAACAAAATAAAATTCAAAGCCCCAAACCTACCTTCCCACCCCCTTCTCCTCAAAGAAGGGAAAAAAAATGGGACAAAAGAAAAAATATATCACAACTGGGCCAAAAGCAAATTCTTCCAAGTGATAGAGTTTTTCAGGCAGTTTGTGAAGTGTGTTCCTTAAAAAGCCACTAATACTTTCAAATATCAAGGCTAAAGGAGGCTCTAATCCCCATGGTATATTTCATTAACAGAGAGGGTCACAAAGCTTTCTTGGTCAAGAGTAGATAATGTAATTTCGACAGGAATATGGAAATTTGGAGAGTGGGCTTCAGTCAGCCATGGTGCCTGGATTTGAAAGGCTCTGGCCCTTGGGTAGGTGATAAATACCAAGTGACAAGGATTCGTTATGGATGAACTGCGGAAGTGCAGAGGGTTAGCGGAGCAGTGTGTGATGTGTCTCGGGGGCCCAGAGCGAGGACACGGAGGCGGTTGTGTTCTGAGCACTGGTGGAGACCCGCCGGCCAGACCCTTCCCTCACCTCCACAGCAAGGAGGGCACAGAGGCACCAGGGCTCACCAGGCCCAGGGCCTGCAGCAGGTGCCCTCTGACCTGATATTCTCGCTCCCACTGCAGCAGCTCCCATAGCTGGGGCTGGAGCCAGCACTCATGAGCACAAAGCCCAGGGCTGCTGGGTCTCCCTCTCCTGCTTACCTTGCCAGCTTCTCTGCCTGGCCACATTGCTTGCTGCCCCTGGCTACGCTGGCTTTTCCTTACTTAGAACTGGACTAAAGCATCTTCTATAAGAAGCTTCTTTGGTGTTTTTCCTTGGCTGGGAAGCTCAGCTCTGGGTTGGAGACCAGCGGGACCTTGCCGCTGTCTCTGGACTGGACCCTTGACTGTCGGCTGGGTTGTCTACATCGGTCACCTCTCAGCTGTGAGCACCTGTACTTTGTACCTTTGTGTTGATGCACCTGGCATGGTGCTCAGCCACAGAAGGAGCTGGTCACAGGAAGCAGGAGGTTTGGGAGGGGTCCCTTGGGAGCTACACCTGTGCACAGGAGGCAGAGCAGGAAGGGCAGAGGAGAGGGAGCTTTGCGATGCAGGCCTGACAGCTGGCATAGCTCTGTGGGTGCACAGGAGCTGTGCGGCGCTTCAGGGTTGTGCTGGCTTGGGCAGAGGAGATGAGACTTTTTTGGCCCCAACTCAGTTGGTCGGTCATGAGATGTGGGCCACCCTGAGAAGGCTGCAGCCTTGGGTGAGGGCTCTCAGTGCCTGAGGCAAGCCCTGGAGGAGCTGAGGCTGCCCCTCTGCTGACAGCAACCTGCCGCTGCAGCCTGAGCACAGCAGTTCAGGCCAAATGTGTCCTCCTCAGATGCCTTCCGCGCTTATTCATTGTAATTCAGCAAATCCCTGAGCACACACTGTGGGTCAGGTGCTGCTGTGGGCCTTGGGACATAATGGGGGATGACACAGTATCTGAAGTCTTGTGGGGAGACAGACAATGGACACGTGGACAGATGAACAACACAGGTCCTCTGCCTCAGGGCCCTGAAGAAAATGGTAGAGTGATAGAGGTGAGAATGGCAGGGCATAGGAGCAGGGAGGGGCCACATGGCTCTGGGCATTTGGAAAGTCATCCCTGAGAGTGACCTTTGACCTGTCAAGTAAGCTGAGAAGAGTCAGCCGTGTGCATTTCTGGCAGAGGCTGGAGCAAGTACCAAGGCTCTGAAGCAGGATTGCGCTTGGGCTGAGAAAGCACGGTGAGCCAGGGGAGGATAGAAATGGGATCAGAGAGGAAGCCAGGGACTAGAGCTTTGATTTGATGATCAAAATAGAACTGTGATTGTACCGGCAGGTACTGTGGGAAGCTCTTAAGAGTTTAAGGCCAGGAGAGTGAATTGATCTGATTTACATTTGAATAGACCGTCCTTCCTGCTATGAGAATACCGGCAATGGAGGGCCAGGCTGGAGACAAGTCTGGAGGCAGCAGCAACCCCAGGCAGGAGGGGGCGAGGCTCAGCCAGGGGAGAGAGAGGGACTTAAGGGGGTCCTCTATGGACTGGTTGATGCACCAGATGTGTCCCAGGGCAGGACCTCCTGGGGTTTCCTTTGCACCCCAAGCATTCCCTGGTGCTACTTTGCGGAAGAATGTGGGCATCTGTTTCTTCCTCCTTCTCTCCCTCATGCGTTTCCCATTCTCTTGCAATTAGAGTTTGTTACTGAGACAATATATGCACCAAGTCACACTCATGTTACAAGTGACTGAAAAGTGATTTATCCAGAGCGTAATTTACAAGGGTGGAAACTTAAGCAAACACTGGGGGCCTCAGAGGAGTGAATGTGAAAATGTGGCAGCCAGCTCTATCCATGCACATGATGAGCCCTTTCTTAAGAATACAGTAGAACCTCTGTGAGTTGACCACCCAACGGACTGCAACAAACTGGTCAACATAGGGAACTAGACCCACTGTACTGATATGTTCATGTGGTTCATGTCCAGTCTATGAAAATCAGGTCAACTTTAGGAGGTGGTCAGTGTAGGGAGGTGGTTGACTACAGAGATTCTATTGTATTTATTTTGGGGTAGGGATGGGGGACGAGGATAGTGGTTACCTACTCTTTTTTTGTTGTTGTTGCAGTTTTTTTTTGGCTGGGGCTGGGTTCGAACCCAGCAACTCCAGTATATGGGGCCGGCGCTCTACTCCTTGAGCCATAGGTGGTGCTGTCTGCTTCTTTTTTTTTTTTTAAAGAAACAAAAAGTTTGTGATTTCACTGTATTATATGTCCTGTCCTTTGTGGAAGTAGAAGCCAAACAGGTAAATGCCAAAGAAATAGCAATCTAAAGTCAGTTTCATGAAAGCTTTTTTAAAAATTTAAATAAAATTTTTATTGAAGAATAACATTATATGTATATATGAAGAGGTATTAAATAATAAGTATACAGATCAATGTCTGGGCAGCTAGGCAGGGTGGGTGGTATGCATGGTGGAGAGTGGGTCTCAGGGCCTCCCCGTAGGGCGGTTTGTCCTCTAGAACCTCCCCAGGCTGGGACTGGGGCCCAGATCATATGTGGAAGGGCCAAGGTCTTCATTGCACCAACAAAGCTGAGAAATCCCATCTAAGGAATTACAACATGGAGGACATAAGGACACCTTTGGCTGTGGACAGGATGGTGCAGGACAAGGTGGATGGTGTCCAGATAGGCCGGGGACCCTGGGGGAGCCAATGGGAGGGGTCAGCTGGCCTTCTCATGGCCTTGTGAGGGGTAGAGGGAGGGTGGGGTCTGAGGAAACCGTGGGCAGGACAACAAAGAAAAAAGGAGGGCGGTATTTAATAAGTGCTCGCAGGGCAGAGCTGGGCTTTCAGACCTGAGAGGCTCCTTCAGGACCTGCTAGTAGCACCCATATGACTGGGGTCAATGATCATCTATGGTGGGCCAGTCGCTGTGCTCCTTGCGGCCACAAGCCAGTGCTGAGTTCACTGGTGGCAGCGTGAAGTCTGGCTGGAGCCTTCATCCTGTCCCATAGCCACAGGGGCCTGAGGCTGAAGTGACCCACGACCTGCATAAGCCTGTCACTGTCCTGCAGTGGTGCAACAAACCTCTGGGTAGTGGCTGGAGCCTCGAGTCTGGAGCCAGGATTTGAAGCACAGAGCTCAGCTGATTGTCAGGAGCTTTAACAATTCAGGAAAGACCGTGAACCTCATGGAGCCTCAATTTCCTCCATGGAAACACAGAGGGTACTTAATAACTGCACCTTCCTTATAGGGCTGTCGTGGACATTAAAGAAGTTGAGATTTGCAAAACACTTATAACAATCGCTGGTACCTGGTAAATGCTCAATAAATGTTCTCTCTTATAATTATTAATGTTTAACAGCACTGAGTGCTGTCTGCGTGCCAGCAGCAGAGCTAGGAGATACCTGTGTAGAATTATTTAAACCTCACATTAGCCCTGAGGGTGATATTATCCCCATTTTATGTAACATCTGGAGTTAGCCTGTATATTTGCTGTGTGTGCAGGAAATTTGGCTGGTGTTATCTGGAAGTATTAAGAATCATATTTTCAGGACCTAGTATTAGTCTCAGAAAGTGTCTTTGGTGCCTCTTACTGGAGCAGGTGTCAATCCCAGTGGTGACCTTTTAGTGTCTTCAGGTGGGCCACCCGCTGCTGGTAGTGAGGGGAGCTATGGGGCTGCCAGGAACAGCCTGGGACTGGAGCCAAAGGCAGACCTGACATAGACGGGGGAACATGGGCTCAAGCCAACTCAGAAAAATGAGACTGTTGTTTTTCCATCATAGAAGCTTTTAATTAACAACACCACAGCAGCACGGAGGATTGGGGATGTGCTAAGTTTGTCCTGCAAAGGATAAATGGCAGTGCTCAGCTGGCTGCCAGGGTCTGCCACGTGCTTCTTCCTGGTCTTGGAGCCTTGGCAGGGTGCACAGGTGCAGCGTGGCCTGATCTCTCACTGCTAACCAGGCAGCGCAGCTGCAGCACGGGAGGTTGTAGCTAAAGAGTAACTGGGAGAAAGAGGAGGACTCAGCTTATAAACTTTGATTTAAGGGAGATTGAAGGCTGCTCAGATGACTATATTGTAGCCCCCAAATCTGCATGTATCTGTCAGAATGGTGCTGGAAATTAGGTTCCTGCCAATGTCACCATTTACAGAGCGCTTGCTGTTTCCTGCATTATGCTAAGTGCTTTGCAGGCACCGCCTCTGGTCCTTATCCTAATTGGCAAGGCAGACTGCACGTGTGAGAGCATCAGGGCTCAGAGAGGTGAGGGGGCTCTGCAAAGACCCCCCTCTGGTGAGCTGCTGGGGTGAATGTCATCTTCAGAACTTACACTTGCACGGACCCTGGTGCTCTCTCATTCGAGCAAACTTGGTTCAAATGGGATTGAAATGTCTTTTTAAAGAAATACCTGAGCACGAAGTGATCTGTCCTACAGGCAGCACAGATGGGTCCTTCTTTAAGACTTTATGTATGAAGTGTAACTGACAGTCACAAAGGGGGAGTTGGGCAGCCTGCCTTGCCAAAGCTTCAGTAGCCTTTTCCTTTAGTAGGATGCCCCCCTCATCCAGAAAGATTAGAGAAATGAAGTTCCCTGTCTGAGGCGGACTCAAACAACTCCGTCCACATTCCACAGTCTCAGTCTTCTATTTCTTTCTATCTTCCTGGCTTTAGATGAGTCCACCCATGAGCCCACCCTGTCCTTCCCCATGAATCCACCAGGGGATGAGTCTACCCAATAGCCCGCCCTGTCCTTCCCCATGAATCAATCCTGTCATATAGTCCCCTCTGTGACACTTGGGGTGACATCCCATCTCCTCTGAGGAGCCTGGCTTCCTCTTCCCAGACCTCTGTGCAGATGTTGCCAGATAGCAGACAAAGCACCCAGGTATATTTCCATTTCAGATGAACAGTGCTTTTTTTTTTTTTTTTTTTTTTTTTAGTAAAAATGCAACCAAATATCATATGTCCCAAGTAATACTAAAAAATATTATTCAGTGTTTATCTGAAATTCAAATTTAATGGGGCATGCTATATTTTTATTTTCTAAATCTAGCAACCCACTGTGGGTTATTTTTACTTCTTACAGCATTAAGTAATAAAATAAAAAATGCATGTTTTATTTTATTTTTTATCTTTTAAAAATATTTTGGATTAATATGAGGGTACAAATGTTTAGGTTACAATGTTCTCTTTTCTTTTCTTTTTTTTTTTTTTTGAGACAGAGTCTCACTATGTCGCCCTCGGTAGAGTGGTGTGGTATCACAGCTCAAAGCAAACTCAAACTCTTGGGCTTAAGGGATTCTCTTGCCTCAGCCTCCTGAGTAGCTGGGACTATAGGTATCTGCCACAATGCCCAGCTATTTTTTGGTTGCAATTCTCATTGTTGTTCAGTAGGCTCGGGCTGGGCTTGAACCAGCCAGCCTTGGTGTTATGTGGCTGGCGCCCTACTTACTGAGCTACAGGTGCAGTAGCCACAATGTTTTCATTTCACTTCTTTTCTTTTTTGAGACAGAGTCTCAAGCTGTTGCCCTGGGTAGAGTGCTGTGGCCTCACAGCTCATAGCAACCTCTCCAGCTTGGGCTTTAAGCGGTTCTCTTGCCTCAGCCTCCCAAGTAGCTGGGACTACAGGTGCCTGCCAGCTATTTTTTGGTTGTAGTTGTCATTGTTGTTTGGCAGGCCCATGCTGGATTTGAACACACCAGCTCCACTGAGCCAATGTTTTCATTTCAAAGGTAAGGTTCAAGTTGTAGTTGAGCCCATGTTATGTATATTAGGTGACTTCCCACCTCTCCTCTCTTGTTTCTCTCCCCCTCCCTTGCTAGACTACATTTGTGTTTTTTCTTTTGCCTGTTACAGTGTTTAATTGTATGAATCACCCAGTTGTGTCCTGGATTACTGTGTTTGTCCTCCCTCCCATCACTCAGAAACTGGGGGCCTGGCTCGACATGGGACCGCACTCAATGCCTTGTACACAGTGCCTGTTCAAAGTTATATTTAAGGCATAAATCAGTCTCCTAATTATGTCATAGGAACTAGGATAATTGCATCTGCTAGGCGGGGGCTTTCTGGGTATACTTCTGTGTCCCAACACCATTGAGGTGTGAGCTGGGCACAGAGCGGAGCTCAGAAGATGCCCACCTGACTTGCCTTTTCTGGAACACATGGAATATCCAATATATATTCTTAACATGTTGACCTGTCTGAGTGCTTTTGGACCACTTGCTTTGGCCACACCCCCAAAACCAAAGCAACAAAGCCATACCAAATTAAGCGAAGTGACTGGAACTAAACCAAACCAAACTAAGCCACTGGAGTAGACAGCTTTAGAGGGGAGAATTTTTAGAGGTGTTGGCACGCACTTGGCATGTGAGGAGGGCAGTGTGGCCCAGAGACCCGGGGTTAGCTCATGTTCTCTAAATGCCTCCTTCTGTGAAATGGATGGAATAAGCACAACTGCACTGTGTTAGTTTTCTGAGTTAGGGAAAGCTTATTTATTTAACATTTTCCTAATTCAGAACCAATCACGATCCTCAGAAAAGCAGGACCACAGCTTACCTTTGTATTCCTTTGAACGAAACATTTGCCAATACCAAATAAGAATATAAACAGCATTACAGAGGTGTGCTTAACCTATTTAAAAGAACAAATTGCCTTGGCTTTCCATCAAACGGATGCTGTTAATGCGAGATGTGTTTTTCATCATTAAAGCTGGACCAGCAGGGGTCTGCTTGGTAAGACAGAGTGAGCAGTGAGGGCAGGAGGTAACCTGGGCTCATGGGAACAATTAAATACACATTCACACAATCAGCATGCAGGCTCTCTCTCCCCTTCCTGAGGAATGTGGAATCTTAGACCTCTAGTGGGAAAGGCTGGAAGTTTATTTATTCCAACCTTTGTCTTAGACAGGGCCATGCAGTGTGGTCATGCACACCCTCCCCACAACACACTTGCGATGGTGTGGGGTACAGTCTCTGCAGGTGCCAGGTCCACAGCGGGACAGATCTCCCTAAGTATGATACCCATCCTAGTGCCCTCGGCCCCATGTGCCACATGCAGCAAGTCTGTTTTTGCTGACACAAGTCAGCCCCCTGGAGGCCTGCAGGAGGCTCTTAGGTATCATCTGAGTCTGGCTTCAATCTGCTAAGCTGCCATGTTCACAGAGAGCAAGGTCTAAAGAAGAGAAGGCTGTGTCACTGTCACCCCTCATCTGCCCATTTCCCTGGGCTTTCTGAAAGGAAGATGGAATAAGGTGAAATGACAGAATTCTTTCACCTGAATTCTCCCTGGAACAGGACCATTTGTGTTTGAAAGAGACACCTTGATAGGCTGTCTGGGGTGGGAATTGGGGGTGAGGCAGGGTCAGTGACAGAAGATGGTTGGTAAACTGTCTTCCACGGGGTGGATCTTGTTTGAATGAACACTGCGAGTATAAGTACAGGGACGGGCACTGGGAGGGGTAGGATTTCTTTGAACAGGTAAGAGGAGTTTGAAATCAAGGGCAGAGAGAGAGCCGGGAAGGTGGAGCCAGGGAAGCTGGCTGGGGTTCCGACAGGAGCAGGTAAGCAAACCCCTGCAGGAAGGGGTGGCCTGAGGGGGACTTGGAGAACAGAAAAGATTTGGTGTCAAACTGGCAGCAAATTAAGTGGCCCTCAAGTGCTCAGAAACCTGCACTCATGAGCTTCATGTCTGCTCCCTCCCTTCCCTGACTCCAGGAGCAGCCAAGGCCTTGCAAGGGCTACACAGTGCACCCTGGAAACTCAGCTCCCCTTCTCCGAGGGTGGCAAGCTCCTCTTCCCCCCAAAACCCTGCCAAAGACTGAGTCTCAGTGCAGAGCTGCTCCCCAGCACCCTCCTCCTTTGTTCCCCTGAAAGGGAATATCTCTTGCTAAAGGCGCTGCTTCCTTGCTTGGCTCTCATGGCCCCCTTGGTTATTTTCAAGTCAAGCAATATTTCAGCTGTGAGCTCGTATGCAGATCACTCCAAACAGAAGCCTGTCATATGCTTTATATTCATGAGAACTTCAGAGCAAACGTTTTAGAGCCAAGCCATCTTGCAGTAATTTGCATTTTAATTAATACTTCAAATAAATTGCCTTTTTGAACAAATTCCTGTTTTTGGCTTTTGGAACTTTAAAAGCAAAGACCAGGTATCAAAGTCCTTGCTCCAGCAGCCAGTGGCTGCCGCCCGCCCCTGTTTTGGCTGGTTTGGCTATTCTGATGCTAGGGCAAAAGCTAGAGATTTGGTTGGCTGCCAATCATTCTTTCATGAGGGGGCTGAAAATCCTTACTTAATCCCTTTCTTAGAGGAATAATGCGTGTGTGCCTTAGAGTTGCTACCTCCCTAACAGTTGAAGGGAAATACAGATCACGCATAAAAGAGACAGTTGTCAAATTTCCTCAAGCTGAGATACAAAGTATAGTATATGGCACAACTGGGCAAGGGACCCAACTACTACAAACGCAAACAATGTTACCTAGTCGTCATTACCCTCATAGTAATCAGAAAGAATTCCTCAAGCGATTTAAAGGAGGCCTAATGATTGATTATATTATTGTTTTTGTTAATTCTTCAAGACTTTTAAAAGGGCTGCATATACACAATAATGAACACACGTGGATCTATGTTGTTTTGTTTTTGAATAGATGGAGTAACTTTGTCCTTCAACTTGTACGTGTTATCAAAACTTGTTTTCGTAAATAAAGTTTTATTAACAAAACTTTACAAATTATCTATGGTTTTTCAGTTTACTAATTATCTATGGTTGCTTTTGGAACATAGTGGCAGAGTTGAATAACTATGAACAGAGACTATATAGCCTGCAAAGACTAAAATATTTAAAGTCTGACCCTTTATGGAAAAAGTTTGCTGACTGCTCTTATAACTTAATGTACTTTAAGATCTGTCTGTCAGTATGTTCAGATCAACATTATTTTCTTTAATTTCAGCATGGTATGTCAGAATGATTTGGGTCATTCTTCTGTGGATGGATCTGAGGTGGCTTCCAACTTTTTGCTCAATAAACAATGCTGCAAAAATGAATACACATTCTTCTCATCAGCTCACAGAATATACTCCAAAATCGACTATATCCTGGCCACAAATCTAACCTCAGCAAATTTTAAAAAATAGAAATTATTCCTTGCATCTTCTCAGACCATCATGGAATAAAAGTTGAACTCAATAACTACAGGAATCTGCATACCCATACAAAAACGTGGAAGCTGAACAACCTTATGCTGAAGGATAGATGGTTTATAGACGAGATTAAGAAGGAAATCACCAAATTTTTGGAACAAAACAACAATGAAGACACAAACTATCAACCTCTGGGATACTGCAAAGGCAGTCCTAAGAGGGAAATTTACAGCACTGTAAGCCTTCCTCAAGAAAACAAAAAGAGAGGAAGTTAATAACTTGATGGAACATCTCAAGCAACTGGAGAAGGAAAACATTCCTTCCTTCTCCCCAAACCCAGCAGAAGAAAAGAAATAACCAAAATGAGAGCAGAATTAAATGAAATTGAAAACAAAAGAATTATACAACAGATCAATAAATCCAAAAGTTGGTTTTTTAAAAGGTTAATAAAATAGATAAACCTTTGGCCAACCTAACCAGGAAAAAAAGAGTAAAATGTTTAATTTCATCAATCAGAAATGGTAAAGATGAAATAACAACAGACCCCTCAGAAATTCAAAAAATCCTTAACGAATACTATAAGAAACTCTGCTCTCAGAAATATTAAAACCTGAAAGAAATCAACCAATACCTGGAAGTACGCCACCTACCAAGACTTAGCCAGAATGAAGTGGAAATGTTGAACAGGCCTATATCAAGTTCTGAAATAGCATCAACCATATAATATCTCTCTAAAAAGAAAAGCTCAGGACCAGATGGCTTTACGCCAGAATTCTACCAAACCTTTAAAGAACTAGTACCTATATTACTAAAGCTCTTCCAAAATATAGAAAAAGAAGTAATATTACCCAACACATTCTACAAAGCAAACATCACCTTGATCCCCAAACCAGGGAAAGACCAACAATAAAGGAAAATTATAGACCAATATCACTAATGAATATTGATGCTAAAATACTCAATGAGATCCTAACAAACAGA
>CAUYPK010004452.1:0-12018 GCA_963574355.1 Loris lydekkerianus
TCTCCATGGTGACTCAGCTCTTGGGAATTTGTAAGCTTAACTTCCTGAAACTTGGAGATTTCTAAGTTCTGTGAAATCCTGTAGTTCTGTAGGAGCAGGAATAACATCTCCCATTTGATTCAAACTGGCCAATGAGAAGGGTACCTGCAGGGTGGAACTTTTTGACGGTCAATAAAAATGGAAAGACCAAGGCAGTTGGGGAATGCAGCCATTTGGAATTTTTCTATGCTGTAAGCTCCCGGCTGGTGAATAAAGCCCTTCCTCTTATAAATGTAGTGTTTGGGTGCTCTTTCTCTCCATTGGGCCTTGTCTTCCTTCAACAATAGGATACATATAATGTGCTATATTAATAGAATGGATTATTTTTGAACAATACAAAGAAATTAAGTGCACATTTATGTGACAATAGAAATAAACATTAAAATCATTATGATAAGGGAACAAGGTCACTTACAAAAGATCATGCAGAGCATGACTGAACTCAAAGCAAACATCAAGACAAGGCCAATTGTCTGCTAGGAGCAGGGGGCAGGTGGAGAAGAGTAGTAGGAAAGATGAAAGTGACTGCTAGTAGATATTGACATTCATTTTGTGGGGAGAGATGACAAATTTTAAAATTAGATTGTGATGATATCTGTACAAGTGTGTGACTATACTAAGAAAAACAGAATTGTACACAATCAAAGTTTGGACTACTTATTTCAATTAAGCTCTTCATAAATTTCTCTAAAACATGAGGTGCTGAAATAGCTCAGAGCTTAAAATGTACCCAGGAAGTGAGAGGACTTGAGTAACAGTCAATGCTATTTCCCTTCTCACACACAGGTTACCATGAATTGACATGGCAGACACATGGGTTCATCCTACCAAAGTTGTCATTTTTTTTTTTTTTTTTTTTCTATTAGTCAGAGTCTGATGCCTTTCCACTGAGTAGAGTGCTTTGACATTATCCTAGCTAACCGTAATCTCAAACTCCTGGGCTCAACAGTTCCTATTGCCTAAGCCTTCGGAGCCTCCGGGAGTCCATGGGCTCCCCCACAGTACCCAGCTATTTGGACCACCTGATTCCGCCTCCCAGAGTGTTATTATTACAGATGTAAGCAACCACTCCAATCTATGAGGTTAGGATATTTATCAATCTATGGTTGGTGGCCAGTGGTGGTGCTTCATGCCTGTCATCTTGGCATTTTGGGAGGCCTAGTCATTTGGATTGTCTGAATTTGTGAATTAGAGAACAGCTGGAGCACTAGTGAGATCCCATCTCTGAAAAACAAAAAATGGCCATGTGTTATGCAGGCACCTAGACTCCCACCTGAGGGAATAGGTTTACTTGATGACAACACTTGAAGATTGTTGTGAAATACAATACCAGGTCACTCTACCAAGGGCAACAAAGTGACACTCTGTTGCAAAACATAAATGGAGAAAACCATTGGCAGGGAACTTACTCCTCATTTTTACTTTTGACCATGTATCTAGAGTTGAAAATTTTCTCCTAGATTATATGTCAACTATAGAAATGATACTCACATTGGGAAATGGTTTTCCTACAACCTCTATAAATCAAACATTTGGATTTTAAGTAACTGTGACCCTTTGATATCCTAGATTCTTGTAGTCACTGAAATATTCCCACACAGTGATTATTTTTTTTTCTCTTTTTTTTTCTTTTCTTTTCTTTTTTCTTTCTTTCTTTCTTTCTTTCTTTCTTTCTTTCTTTTTTTTTTTTTTTTTTTTTTTTTTTTCTCTTACAAAGAAAGAGTCTCACTTTATTGCCCTCTGTAGACTTCCTTGGCCTCACAGGGCTCACAGGAACCTCCAACTTCCTGGGCTTAGGCAATTCTCTTCCCTCAGCTTCCAGAGTAGCTGGGACTACAGGTGCCAGACACAGTGCCTGGCTATTCTTATGTTTCGGTTTGGCAGTGCCTGGGTTTGAAACTGTCCCCCTTGGTAAATGATGCCAGTGTCTTACCCACTGAGCCACAGGCCCTGCTACATCATACTGTGAATTCTTGACTCAAACAAGGCTTATCATATGTACACTAAAAGATCCAGAGTACACACTCCACCTCTTCTGTTGGGCTTCTTCGATCTGGGCCAATATTCCCTTCCCCCAATCAATCTGACCTGAGGGATCACACATCTCTGGAGAACCCCTACCCATCAGATCAACTGTCAATATCCTAATGAACCCATTGAAAACCCCCTTGCCCTGACACATCCCACGTCCCCAGACCAAAATAAATCTTCTTTATGTTGTTTCATATTTCATCTGCCTACTGACCTCTCCTCCTACTTCAGCTCCTGGACATGTTCTTAGGAAATTATCTTTATTCTTTTTTTTTTTTTTATTTCATTATTTCTCATGAAACAGACTCTCACTATGCTGCCCACGCTGGAGTTTCATGGCATTATCATAGCCCCAGCAACATTTAGTCCTCTGGTTGTAGGAATCCTCCTGCCTCATACTCTGGTACAGCTGGAACTGAAGACAAGGGCCATAACATTTGATGCCATTTTTTATTTTAGTAAAAACTGTGTGTGTGATTGGGACTGAGGTTATCCTTCTATTGTTCAACCTTATCTCTAAACCCTGAGCACAGTGGATGAGCCCACCTTTGCCTTCCAGAGAAACCAAATATTGAAGTCATTCATTGTCTAAGTCATTTAGCTCTGCTCAAGTTATGATCTTGGGGCATTTGAGGAGTGTCCAATCCTCAGGACCAGTGATACATTGGGACATCCAATTATTGGGATGTCCTCCTGCCTCTGCCTCTGGAGTAGCTGGAATGAAAGGTAAGGATCACAACCCTTGAGAACCTTTTCTATTGTAGTACAAACAGGATATGTGGTGGGGCTAAGGTTATCTTGTTGTACTCAGCCTTATCTCCAACCACTGAGCTCAGGTGATCAGCCCACCTTGGTTTCCCAGACCAAGCAAATATTATATTCATGTGTGGCAAAAGTCAATTAGCTTTACTTAAGGCCTTTGAGGGACTTTAAGGATTGCCCAATTCTCAGCCTCCAGTGACACATAGGTAGTGTGTCAGGACTTTTTTGCATATCTGTGGTGGCAGAAATCACAAAATTATGCCAGCATCTCTTTTCTGCTTATCAGATTTCATTAGCAATTGTGTATTGAACATGTAGCCCAAAATAACTTTTATACATCCTATGTGGCCAAGAAGCTTTATCTTTGGCATACCTTGCCCAGAGTTCAGGAATGTTGGAACTTTCCAGGCAGGCTGATATTTCCCATGATCATAAGAAATAACTGCAGGTATGTAGTGCACTACTGGAAGGATTGACTAACCAGATTTCGAGAGAGGACCTAGAGTATGACCCCTGCTGTCTGCAACAAGCCTATTCTAGATAAAGAAATAAAATCTCAGTTAAAGTAGAACTTAGAAATGTGTGACATATCTGTCAGGTCTGTGAAATCACTGTCTGATTTTTTGGCTTTGGTTCTTGGTCTTTAACATCCCAGGGCAGCACAAGGTACAAATGATACTCTTCCACTTGATTGTAAGTCCATGACGTGAAAAGGAAAGGAACATTGTTGAATCCCTTGGACAGACATATCAACTAACTTTTGGAAGCAGGAATTGAGTGTGGAGAACAGAACCTCACTCATTGTTACAGTTTGAACCCAATGACAAACCTGGATAGCAAGTTCAGATGCTCAGCAGGAATAAGGTTAAGCATAAGCATTGTAAACCAGGGAAAAACCCATTGTGATGTCATCCACGGTGACAATGTAGTGACTTCATCCTATAGTATCCTGGGATTGAGACTTTTGGTAAAAAATACTAAGTGGCCTTTTCTGCTCACTTCAGCTGGTATCATTCAAGGGTTTGAAGCAGGACATTTCTTAGCCCTCCGTCCACAGACAGAGAAGTGATCTCCCATTTTTCACTTTTAATAGAGACAAAAGCTGAATCTTGCTCAGTACATTCTCACAACTCCCTTGTTCAAGAACTGCACACGTGTGGGCATGCCAAAGGGCTGGTATCAAAGTTATGAGCCACTAAGTTTGGTTATTTTCTTTCTTTGCTTCCCTATTTCCCTCCCTTCCTTTGCCCCTCCCTCACTTTATCCTTCTTTCATCCAATTGTCTGTCTCATTTGCTTGCTCTCTCCATTCCTCTCTTTCCTTCATTCATTTCTTTCCTCTATCTCTCTCCTCTACAGCTCAATGGAACCTTCCCAAGTAACAAACAGAGAAAATATACCAGTGATCCCTGAATGTGTAGTCTTGAACTCTGTATTTGAAATGGGTGAATTGTGGAATGTGTAAGTTATATATGAATAGAACTGTTAATTTGCAATCTTCTGGCTGTTATCTATGAGGATTATTGAAAAAAACCTTCACTGAAACATAAGCATGGGTGAGCGACATAGCTCACACCTATAATCCCAGCAATTTAAGAGACTAAAGCAGAATGATCACTGTAGGCTATGAGGTTACTGAAGCTGAAGAACAAAGTAAGACCAAACTTCTCCAAGACATAAGTGCAAATCTTCCCCAGTAGTGGCGGCCTGGGCCTCTACTCTCAGCTGCTGAGAAGCATTAACTCAGGAGGATCACTTCAGCTTATGAGCTTCCATTTCCTTGAACTATGATGGTAACCATGTATTTTTCAGGGGCAAACGGGGAAACACAGTATCCAATCTATAAAAAAGATACAGTATAGGTGCAGAAAAAGTTTGGTAGCATATAAAATGTTTTATACATGTATCCCAAATGGGATTTATTACCAAGATTGCCAGTCCAGCTCAATATGGGAAAATAAACTAATAGAACACACTACATTAATAGAATAGATAAGGAAAAGCACATAGTCACCTCAAGACAAAGAAAAGGCTTTTGACTGAGGCAATATGTCTTGTTAATAAAATCTGTTAAAAATATTAGTTGAGGAGAATTACCTGTTGCTCAGTGAGTAGGGTGCCAGTCCCATATAACAAGGATGGGGGGTTCAAACCTGGCCCCAGCCAAACTGCAACAACAAAAACAACAAATCATAGATGACAAAGGAACATTTTCAGGACTAATATTGGGATTTACATATGATTGGATACATATAACGTTCCATATTCACATGATGAATGTCAACAATCAAAAGTAATGAAGTGCACACTGAGGTTACAACAGGAAGGAACCTTAACATCATTATGATAAGCAAACAAGGCCACTTACAAAAGACCACACAGAGCATGACTGAATTAATAAGAAAACATCAAGACAAGGTCTATTGTATGCTAGGAGTAGGAGCAAGGCGGGGGAGGGTGGTAAAGAAGTGAAAGTGATTACTAGTAGCTATTGACATTCTTTTTGTGGGGAGAAAAGACAAAGTGGTAAACTTAGATTGTGATGATTGCTGTACAATTGTGTGACTATACTAAGAAACAAAGAACTGTATACTTTCAAAGTGTGAACTACTTATTTCAATGAAGCTGCTTGAAGATGTTTTCCAAAACTTGATGTGCCCAAAGGCTCACAGCATAAGAAATACACAGGTCATGAGAGTACTTGAGAGAGAGTCAACCCTATCTTCCTGATCAAACACAGGTTACCATGAATTGACATGGAAGGCACATTGTTCAATCCTAGCGAATTTTTCATTTTAATTTCCCTTTAGACATAGTCTGACAACTTCACTCTAGGTAGAGTGCAATGAAATTATCATTGCTAACCGCAATCTCAAACTCCTGGGTCAATAGGTCCTATTTCCTCAACCACCGGAATGTCTGAGAATCCAGGTGCTTCCCCACAGTGCCCAGTTACTTTGATCCACCTGCTTCTGCTTCATAGAGTTTTTGCATTACGGGTGTGAGCCACCAATCCAGACCTTGAATTTGGGACATTTTTCAAACTATGGTTGGTGGACAGTGATGGTGCTTCATGCCTGTCATCTTGGCAATTTGGGAGGCCCCATCAGTTGCATTGTCTAAGTTTCTGAATTGGAGACCATCCTGAGCACAAGTGAGATCCGCATCTCTGAAGAAAAAAAAATATATATATATATCAGATGGTCTGCAGGCGCCTAGAGTCCCAGCTGAGGGCATAGGTTCGCTTGATGACAGCACTTGAAGTTTAATGTAAGAAATTGATACCATGGCATTCTACAGAGGGCAATAAAAAGTGACTCTTTCTCAAAATGTAAAAGGAGAAAACCATTGGTAGGCAACTTACCCCTCATTTTTATTTTTATCCACGGATTTAGAGATAAAAATTTCCCCCAGATTAGATATCAACTACAGAAATTATTCTCTCATAGGGAAATTGTTTTTCTACAACCTCTATTGATTAAATCTTTTCATTTTATGTAACTCTGACCCTTTGATATTCTACATTCTTAGTCACTGGAAACTGCACACACAATGAATTCTTGACTCAAATCAGGTTTTTCCTATGCACACTAAAAGATCCACAGGAAACCCTACACCTCTTCTGCTGAACTCCTTCAATCTGGGCTGATATTCCTTTGCTCCAATCAGTCCGAACATAGGGAATAGACATTTCTGGAGAACGCCTACCCATCAGATCAACTGGCAATATCCTAAACAACCAATCCCAATCTTGCTTGTCCTGAATCACTTTTCCCCAACTTGGGGGCCACAATAAATCTCCTCCTTTATGTAATCCCACATTCCACCTACCTACTTTCTTCTAATATCTAGGCTCTTGGAAACTGTGTCAAGCTATTTCTTTCTTTCTTTCTTTCTTTCTTTCTTTCTTTCTTTCTTTCTTTCTTTCTTTCTTTCTTTCTTCCCTCCTTCCCTCCATCCCTCCCTCTCCCCCTTCTCTCTTTCTTTATTTTTTTATTTCATTTTTTAATCTCTTTCTGTCTTTTTTTTTTTTCATGAGAAAACCTCTCTCTACTTTGAGACTAGAGTCTCATAGTGTCATCCTAGCACACAGCAGCATCCAACTCTTGGGATGAAGGGATACTCCTACCTCAGCATCTGGTGTAGCTGGTACTAAACTCAAGCACCATAACCCTTGATCTCCTTTTGTATTTTAGTACAAACAAGGTGTGTGATAGGGGCTGAGGGAATTTGCTGTTGCTCAACCATGTCTCCAACGCCTGAGCTTAGAGGATCAGCCCAACTTGGCCTCCAAGAGCAACCAAATATTATAGTCATGTGTGGCAAAATTTATTGACCTCCACTGAAGCAGCTTTGAGGGGCTTTGAAGAGTATCTAAATTTCAAGTCCTGGTGACGCATAGGGATTATATCAGCACAGTTTTGCATATCTGTAGTAACAGCTATCACCACAATTATGCTCACAGCATAATTGCTGACACAATTATCTATTTTTTGCTTATCAGGTTTCATTAGTGATTTTGTATTGAACGTGTGGCCCAAAATAAATCTTCTACTTCCTAAGTGGCCAAGAATCCAAAAGTTTGGACATACCTGGCCCATAGGTCAGGAATGTTGGAACTTTCCAGATAGGCTGATATTTCCCAGGAGCACAAGAAATACCTGCAGGTATGGAGTACCCTTCTGGACACATTGGCTAAGTAGATTTCGAGATAGGAACTTCAGTAGGACACCTCCCATCTGATACAAGCCTATTCTAGAGAAGGAAATAAAATCTCGGTAAAAGTAGAACTGAGAATTATGTGACGTACCTGTCAAGTCTGTGAAATCATTATATGAACTTTGGGCTCGGGTTCTTGGTCTGTAACATCCCAGGGCAACAGTAGGTATAAACCATATTTTTCCACTTGCTTACAAATTCTTGATGTAAAAAGGAAAGTGTTGTTGAATCCCTTTGCTGGATATACAGACAAATGTTGCAAGCAGGAATTGAGTGTGAAGAACAGAGCCCCACTGCCAGGAAGGAGCCTTGTCAAGTTATTAGGAACCCAGGGGTGGACCTGCATGGCACACACACACACACACACACACACAAAGAGATGCAGAAAATACAAAGATCAGGAAGACCTTTCCTCAATATGGTAAGGCAACCTCAACTTTATTGCACAGCTTTTATATACAGTAGCTTGACGGCATGATTTTGTCATAAATGCATAACTTGTTCCAAATCAGCCTAAGAGCAGACTAGTATTCTCAGCAGTCTGAGATGACCAAAAGGGCATGTCTCCATTCTAATCTAGTTCAAGAACCAGCCATATCAGGAATTAGGTGGGGCCAGGTTGCATTTGGTCTTTGACTTAGATGTAGTTCCTCAAAACTGAGGGACCTTGCCTCCCAGGAGGTTTGCTCCCAACAGCTCCCCCTCTTTTTTATTCTAAGCACGTGTTATAAAGATTGCCCTATAATTCTCAGACTGCAGTAAAGGCTCTCCAGAGGGCTGTAGGAAATATACAAAAGAAATTTTAAAAAAAATTATACCCAATCCAATAAGGAAATATATATCACATAAGTGAAATATTTTGATGCTATAAAGTTAGTAAGAAACTGCTTTATAGCTGTGGCCACCTCTTGTGCTGACAACATGTGTAAATGGGCATTTTGAATACACTGCATATGTGAATGCAGAGCTGCAATATCTACTGAAAAGTTATTAGAGGTGCAAATGCCCTGAAAGTGGCACTGGACACCATCCCAACTCCATTCAGTAGCATTATATTTATAAGAAGTAACAGAAATCCATTCAAATTCTGCATGAAAGCATAGAGGAAGATGGGACTTCAGGGCTTCAACTTGTCCAAAAAGCAGGACCACCTATTCAAGGGCATTAAGTTTTTCCTCAGTTTTACAATGGAACTTTTCCTGAATGCCCAAAGAAGTTGAAACATTTTTAGAAAGAACATTCATATAATGAGCAGTCTGTGTGGATTGAGGAAGAGTGACTGAAGCAGTAGCAGCTGAGGTTTCAGTAGTTTGTAGGGCAATAACTCCAGCAAATAATATGCCTAAAAAACGCTTAGGGTGTTTAAGCTGCTCAACTAATAACTGCAGAACTTGATACCCAGGATCAGTATATCAAGTGCCATTCAGATGTACTGGAATCATAACAAATGGGGGTTGCTGCAGTAAAACAATATCTTGGTACTGAAGTGTCCTAGAAAGACATTAAGTTAAGTTACAATTAGTGCAAGTAAAAACATATTCATACTCTGTAGCCACAGAGCCTTTCTATGGAAAAATGTGAGGCTTCATGGTAATGGTTAAAGGACCTCTTAAAAGAACATAGGGGTGTTTTACACATGCCTTGAGATACAAAGTTGGCTTATTAGCCTTTTTCTGCAAAGTAGGATGTGTGAAGTTTATTTGACCAGTGGTAGCAACAGCTCGGAAAAAGCCTGTTTGCAACTGACCTTCAAGGATAGACAAAATTGTAATAGTCCAGTCCCCAGCAGCCCCTCCTGATTGGAGGAGTTGCCCTACCACTGAGAGCAACAAAGTACGGGAACTGGTTGTATTCACAACAGACAAAAAGGGACAGTACTGATGTTACACAGAAAAAGAAGTGCCAGAAATTTAGTGGATAGCTCCTGGGATATGAGAATGAGCTCACTATGAGGGAAATTCATCAAAAGAATGTTTATGCCCTACTAATGGGCAGACAGGTAATGAGGCTGGGGGAGATACACCCACTGTATGGCTTACAGCTGTGGAAACCCTTAAAAAGTTATGCTTCAGATAAAATTAAAGATGGAGGCAGAATAACAGCTTCCCTGCAACTGGGCACAGCAAGTCTGGGGAGACAGGACTCCAGGCATCTCTGGCCTGTAGTATCTGCCTATAATCATCCCTTTGAGGATACAGGAAGCCAGCAAGGAACTTCTGGACCCCAAGAGGAGGAGGAAACAGTGGAGAACTGACAAGTGATTGAATGTGTTCAATTGACATAATCACCACCCAACCGTGAGTACAAGCAGCAGTGAGACTGCAAACAGGGAGGGCCTTACATGTGAACTATTTTGCTGTTTTTGGACTTGGCACTCAGTTGAACTGCCTTGGGGAGAGCTTGAGCAGGAGTGTGGAGAATTTTGGGCATTGTCTGGGGCCCCAGACTGAGCCACTGAGCTGGGACCAGGAAGACATTTGGAAAGAACTGCCCCAGAAAGCTCCGCCCTCAGGGTCCCAGAGCAAGCATGAAGTGGGACAAAGTAACCTAGTGACTGAGCAGCCTAAAGGTGGGGAGTGACCTGCCTTACAGCCTTGATCCTTAGGGGCAGAGTGAGACAGTTTTGGCACACTGGAGCCTTGGGCTGTTGCCCTAGGTAGAGTGCCGTGACATCACAGCTCACACCAACCTCAAAATACTGGAATTGGCAACACCCAGTCCTCCATAAGAGCTGTGCAGCGACCCCCGACCAGTGACTCGACCCACCGGGCTTCCACATTCCCTGACTACAAACTGCGGGAGCCAACGCAACCCTGCGTCCTCTCTCCTATGTCCTCCCAGCCTCCACAATAGCCCGTTTATCTGGCCAGTGACTCTGGTAGCTGTGTGCGCCCTGGAGCCCTCCATGCCTCTGCGAAGAGCCCTTCTCTGGCCAGAGACTGCTAGAGCCCTGGGCTCTCTGTGCCAAAGTCACTGGGTGCAAAGCACTCCCTGAACCGTGCACACAACCCCAAGCCCTGTTACTGGAATCAGGTGTGTCACACACTGGAGCTGCTTCCACAACCATAACTCCCTAGTTAGAGCAGCCCCAGAGGAACTACAAAGGGTCACTCCCTACAAAGATCCAGCAAAAATAGAGTACACCCGATGGGGTCTAATCTTGGAGAGACACCTCCCCAACTCTGAGGATGGTGAGAGGCAACGAGGAAGAACAAGCGTGGTGAAATCAACAGAAAAACTCTGGCAATATAAATAATCAGAGCAGATCAACTCCCCCAAGAATCAATGGGGCAGAAACAACACAAGACCCCATGCACAAACAAATAGATGAGATGTCAGAAATTGAATTCAGGATCTGGATAGCAAATAAAATTGAATTAGAATTCCAAAAGTTATCTCAAGATTTCAACGGATTCAAAGACCAAATGACCAAAGATTTTGACACATTGAGACAAGAAGTTGCATCCCTCAAAGATCTGAGAAACACAGTAGAATCCTAACAGACTGGAGGAAGGAGAAGAAAGGATTTCTGACATTGAAAACAAAGCTTTTGAACGCTCCGAAACCCTCAAAGAAGAAGAGAAATAGTGAGAAAAAACAGACCACTCTCTCAGAGAGCTCTGGGATAATTTGAAGAAAACCAACATTCGTCATATAGGGATCCCCGAAAGTGACAAAGTGGCTTCACAAAGTACAGAGTCTCTTCTCCATGATATTCTGAAGAAGAACTTTCCAGAAATGTCAAGGGATTCTGAAATTCAGATAGCAGACAGTTTCAGAACTCCAGCACGAATCAACCCAAATAAGATATACCCCAGACACATTATAATCAATTTCACTAAAGTTAATATGAAGGAGAAAAATCTGAAAGCTGTCAGATGAAAGAAAACTATTACCTACAAGGGGAAGGATATTCGAATAACTGCAGATCTCTCTGCTGAAACCTTTCAAGGTAGAAGAGGATGGTCCTCGACTTTTAATCTCCTAAAACAAAATAACTTTCAACCCAGGATCTTGTACCCAGCTAAACTGAGCTTCATTTATGATGGAGAAATTACATACTTCAACAACATTCACATACTGAAGAAATTTGCCACAACTAAACCAGCTCTCCAGGACATTCTTAGACCTATCCTCCATAAAGAACAGCATAATTCTCCACCACAAAAGCAAACCTACCAAAAAAATTTTTGATCAAAGTCCAACTTCCACATTTGCAAAAGCATTAAAAATGTCCAGCGGACTCTCAAAGGGTTATCAATATTCTCAATTAATGTGACTGGTTTAAATTGTCCTCTAAAGAGGCACAGGTTGGCTGACTGGATGCAAAAACTCAAGCCAGATATCTGCTGCATCCAAGAATCGCATCTTATATTAAAAGACAAATACAGACTCAAGGTGAAGGGATGGTCATCTATATTCCAGGCAAATGGAAAGCAGAAAAAAGCAGGTGTTGCAATCCTGTTTG
>CAUYPK010004454.1:0-18671 GCA_963574355.1 Loris lydekkerianus
CCTTGCTGGCTCTCTGTGTCCTCAAAGGGATGATCCTAGGCAGATCCCACCGGCCAGAGATGTCTGGAGTCTTGTCTGCCCAGATTCGCCAGGCCCAGTTACAGGGAAGCTGTTACTCAGCTGCCATCTTTAATCCTAATCGGGAAAGTATTTTTCTTTCTTTCTTTTTTTTTTTTGCGACAGTCTTACTATGTCTTGGTCTCCCAGAGTGCTAGGATTATAGTCTTACTATATCTTACAGTCTTACTATAGTCTTACAGTCTTACTATGTCTTGGTCTCCCAGAGTGCTAGGATTATAGGATGACAGGTGGGAGCCATCAATCCCAGCTTACATTGAAAGTATTTTTCTTTCTTTCTTTTTTTTTTTTTTTTTTTTTGCGACAGTCTTACTATGTCGCCCTTGGTAGAGCACTGTGGCAGCACAGCTCACAGCAACCTCAATCTCTTGGGCTTAAGTGATTCTATTACCTCAGCCTCCCAAGTAGCTGGGACTACAGGCGCCTGCCACAACACCCAGCTATTTTTTTGTTGGAGTTGTCATTGTTGTTTTTAGCAGGCCCAGGCTGGCTTTGCTCCTGCCCGCCTCGGTGTATGTGGCCAGCACCCTATTCACTGAGCTATGGGCACGGAGTCAGGAAAAGTTTTCTCAGTAAAGAAATTACAAGGTTGGGGGGGGGGGGGAATGAACAGATGGAGAAAATGAACAGAAAAATGAACAGTATTTTACAAATACTATACAGTGAATCACAGTATATGACACTTCCGTGGATTCTGATGGAAACAAACCAAACAAAATTGTAACATTTATTAGAAAATTTAACGCTTCGTGAACAGTTTGTGGTGTGAAAGTCTTTTTTAAAGAAAATATACTAAAAGCCAGGTGCAGTGGCTCATACCTTTAATCCTAGCACTCTGGGAGGCCGAGGCAGGTGGATTGCTTGAGCTCAGGAGTTTGAGACCAACCTGAGCAAGAGCAAGACCCCGTTTCTACTAGAAATAGAAAAACTATCCGGCCATAGGGGCACAGGTCTGTAGTCCCAGACACTTGGGATGCTGAGGCAAGAGGATCACTCAAGCCCAACAGTTTGAGGTTGCTGTGAGCTGTGATGCCAAGGCACACTCTACGCAGGGTAGAGTGGAACAAGGCATTTGCGGAATAAGGCATAGTGGCTCACGTTTGTAATCCTACTGATTTGGCAGGCTGAAATGGAAGGATTGTATGAAGCCAGGAGTTTGAGATCAGCCTGTGTAACTTAGTGAGACCCTGTCTCTAAAATAATTTTCAAAATTAGACAGGTATGGTGCCACATGCCTGTAGTCCTGGCTACTTGGGAGGCTGAAGTGGGAGTGTTAGAATTTTCAACAATTAAAGAATGAATTCAGTGACTACAAGTAAGTGAAAGAATAGATTTTATGATAGATAAAGGAAAGAGGAAAGAGCTGGGTGCAGTGGAGGGGGTCCCAAGTGGGTTGCTGCTTTTGGCTCTTTGTCTAGGGGTTTATATGTTTGTCTGTATTTCTCTTTTCCCTGATTGGCTCTTTCTAAATGCAAAGTAAGGGTTCTATATTATACCAATCACTGTATGTGGTCCAGGAACACATGATATAGGAATGTGTAGTTTCCAGTTGACCCTCCACCTGTTTCTATGGTGTCATAAAGTTTATGGCACAAGGTGCTATTTCTCCCTCATAGGGACTGTGGTATGTTGATTGTACAAGTTGTGAGGCTGTGGCCCTCCTGTTGGTCCATCTTGCCAGAGGCCATTTTCCAGTCCCTCCTTCTTGCCTGCCCTCCTTCAGGAGGATCGCTGGGGCCCAGGAGTTTGAAGTTGCAGTCAGCTGTGATCTTGTGATTGCATTCCAGCCTGGGGACAGAACAATATCTTATTTTTGATTTTTGTGGTAAAATACAAACACACAACATAAATTTTACCATCTTAACCATGTTTAAGAATAGAGTTCAGGCGGTGCCCATAGCTCAGTGGGTAGGGTGCCAGCCACATACACCAAGGCTGGTGGGTTCAAATCTGGCCTGGGCTAGCTAAAACAACAACAAAATAGCCGGGCGTTGTGGTGGTATCTGTAGTCCCAGCTACTTGGGAGGCTGAGGCAAGAGGATTGCTTAAGCCCAAGAGTTGGAGGTTGCTGTGAGCTGTGATGCCATGGCACTGTACCCAAGGCAACAGGTTGAGACTCTGTCCCCTCCCCTCCAAAAAAAAGAACAGTGTTCAGTTGCTGTGCAACCATCACCACCACTCAAGAATAGAGTGCTTTTTGTCTTGCAGAATTAAAGGTCTGAAAGGAACAAATGAATGCAAAAAAAAAAAAAAAAAAGAATTAAAGGTCTGTACCCATTAAACACTAATTCCCTATCCTTCCTCCCCCAGCTCCTAAGAGAGATCTTATCTTTTAGAGACACACACAAGAATATTTATGGATAAAATGATAAGGAGTCTGGGAATTGCTTCAAGATAATTATGATTGTGAGGGAGTGCATGTGGGTACAGTTGAAATAAGATGGGGCATAAGTTATTAATTGTTGCAGGTAGGTGATAGGTTCATGGGGAGGTCATTATAATATTATATCTATTTTGATATATATTTGACTCCTAATGAGTTGTTGGGAAGCAAACAGACGCGCACATTCCAGAAGGGCTTGAGTTTATCATTTAACACTCTCCCCACCTCTTGTTTTCTTTTCCTTTTACAATGAGGACGTTTGTGGTCCAGGAGGGCAATGGTGTGTGTTCTCTGCTGAACCAGGACTAGAGCCCGTGCAGAACTGTTTACATGGGCACTGTGGGCCCAGTGGTACACTGCTAAGGTTGCATATAAATCAGGTATCCCTTAGCCACTCTTGTTGATGGATTTATCTGGCTGTGCTGCTTAGAATCAGGGTAGGTGTTTAGAATCCAGACACACAAAGTCAGGGGATTTGTCCTTGTGCTTGTTCTTGCATGCATGGATTTATTCAGCATTACCGGCCTGCTGCAGGTCTGAGAGGGGCCCACAGTGAGTAAAGCCAGGCAACCCTCCCAGTGCACCCCATCTTGGGCTTGTCAACTGTCAGCAGGACTTTGGTGTGGCCCAGAGTGAATGGGCAGAGCTGGCAAAAAACAGCTTCATTGTATTAAACTCATCCTCCTGGGAAACAGAAAGTAAATTGCTTTCCTTTAAGAGTTGAATTAACTCTTTCAGGCCAATAGAATTAGTTCAGTAATGACTATCCCATTGCCTTAGGATTTCCCCCAATGGTATTTTTAATGAGCCACGTCTACCCCTTGCTACCAATGCCACAATTCAACTGAATTGACTGGCAAACTCAGCCAACAACAGGTCTGACTAAATTTTTTTTTTCTCGGAATAGACCAGGTGTTCTTGTAAAGGGATCAATTGACTGCTTGTTTCAGAACTGAGAAGGCGCAACCTCATTAGAGGCTGCCAGTAGATGAACCCTCTAATCCTTATTCATTTTCAGAGCAAGGATTGCAGGTCTTGCACCCAGCCCATCAGCCAGCCTTTGTATTGCTATCAAGTCTTAGTTCCTTGTTTCCAACTTGCTACATAATTTCTCTTCTGGCTTGTAGTTTCAGAGAAAAGGAGTAACAGTAAGCAAGTTTTAACTGACAGGTTTTGAAACCTGAAAGTTAAACATCTAGACAGGTTAGCAGTTGCGTTTAAAAAGCTTTAAAGAAGATCGCAGTTGAATTGATTTCCAACTTTGCAGGCAGCGGTGTTTATAATTGAACAGCTCTGAAATTCCAAGGAAAGGTCTACATTTATTTGCTAAATATCTCCTCTCCCCGCTTAGCACAGAAGGTTGGAAAAACAGGGGAAAAAAGGATTAGCATTTTTTAATTAAAAGCAAACTCGGGAGGTTTTAAGGACTTCCCCCTGCTTTCTTTTAAGCAGGAAAGTAGTGATCTTGCCTACAACTGGCCTTTTAAAGAAAAGCTGCCTAAGACAAGAGAATTGATGCCTGAAGTAGGTTAGTAAATGGCTCCCGTTTGAGAGATAAATTTACTCTGAGACCATCGGAGTGTCGTTTAGTACCTCGGAAGAGATAATTAAACCAAATATTAGCTTGGCGTCTCTAAAGGGTTAACTCATCTCTCAGGGCCATACAGTTTATTTCTAGAGAGCACTTTATTCACCTCAGCACCTCCCCCCCATCCCAGGACCGAGCCCTTTGTCCCCAGCTCAGAGGAGCTGGGGCTGTGCAGCTGGACTCAAACACCCTGGACTTCCCAAAGAATTAAGTGCCTTCAGCAATAAGTTCTGTTCTGCACAATTCCCCCAAGGAGCCCACAGTCTGTTGGATGTTAGTGCACAAATTTGTCATTTGTGCAGCTGCCGTGTGCTGGTTAGCTCTTAATAAAGCCATACCTTCACAAAGGCAGGAAAGCACCGCTCCTCGGCTTGCGGGCTTTGGAATAAGGGAAATTCAGGTTCCAATCCTGACCCTCACCCTACTAGCTGGGTGACCTTGGGCATGTGATTTAGCAACTCTAAAGGTTAGTTTCTTTCTCTACAAAATGAAGATGATAAGCTACATACCTCCCAGGAAGCCATGGTCATCTGTAGAGGAAGGTTCTGTGAGTGCTTATTGTCCAAAGTCTCATGTAGATGCCCAGGGCCATGGTGGAGTCAGTTGTCAGTGGATGTTACTTAGTACTGTTGTAATTATTATTGCTACAGTCCCAGGTCCTCCACTCTTTGGGCCCTGCCTTCCTCTCTGGGGGTAACCTCCCCTTGAAATCTTCCCTGTCTTCTTTGTGAAGTCTCTGGGTTTCCCTAGTCTAGAAAACCTTAGTGACTCCCTGCTGTGTTTGTAGGTGCTGCTGCTATGGCCCTCACCACGTTATATTGTAACTGCTTATTTACTCCATGTTGACAGTTGGCATAGGAATTAAAATAAGGTATGTGGGACACTCGGCTCTGTGCCTGGCACAGAGGAGGTCATCTTGACTTATTAAGGGTCTGGTTCAGGAGGCACGATTTTATCTGACAAATCCTGTAGGCCATTGCCTTATGAAACCCTTACAGCAATCGTAGGAAGTAGTTAATATTATTTTTCATCATGTGGAAGGAGAGGAGGACTTGGGCTGATCAAATCAGTTGCCCATTGCCAATCGGAAGTAAGCAGTAGAGCTAGGATTTGAAACCAAGTGTGTGGGAGTTGGGATGAGATGTTAATGATGGTTGCATCTGTAGCACCTACACCCAGTGCAGTTCCTAACAGCCGGCAAATGCTTCATAAAATTTGAATGGATGCTTCAGGATCAGCCGTCCTTCTTCATCCTGCCAAGATAGGGAAGACCCTGGTGAGTCACTTAGTTGTGTCCTTTCTGCTACTCATTTGGCTATTTGTTCTCATATCCGATCTTCGCTCTTCCTCTGATCTGATCTGGGAAGGGGCTGATCTGCAAGCTGCATTTCCTAGGCACTCTTGCTAACTGGTTTCCAGCTAGTTCCCACCACCAGGAGGCTGCCCAGTAGGAGCTGCAACCACGGAAGTGATGCAGCCATAGTCAAAGATGCCAGCCTGAAACAGAGAGGCAGGGGAGAAATACTCTGACTTCTTCCTTCCTCTCTTATGTCTTCCCCCACTCCAGACCCCCCACTGACTGAACATAGCCAGATCCCAGTTGGCAAGGGGGCCTGAGAAATGAAGTTTGCTCTGGACAGTCTCCTGTATGCAAATCAAAGAAGCAATAAATGAATGTGAAAAGCAATTAGGCAAACCATCCCTTCTCTCTCACAGTTTTTTTCCAACCAGAAGCTTTGTCAGACACAGAAAGTTCTGAATTGGGAAAGGCTACCTGGAAAGCAGATGGCAGGAGGTGGTGGTGGTGGGAATGGAAGTCCTGTCTTTTGGTATTCTCTCTGTTATTGACAGTTGACTGGGGTTTGTGGAGCAAAGCCAAAGTGTGTGTTAAAGCAGAAGCTATATGTGTATGTGGTTTTTTGGTTTTTGGTTTTCTTTAAGACAGGCTTGCTCTGTTGCCTGGGCTGGAATGCCATGGCCTCAGTCTAGCTCACAGAAACCTCAAACTCCTGGGTTCAAGTGATCCTCCTGCCTCAGACTCCCAAGTAGTTGGTACTTTAGGTACACAACATGATGACTGGCTATTTTTTTTTTTTTCTTTTTTTCTATTTTTAGTAGAGATGGAGGTCTCTTGCTCAGGGCTGGTCTCAAACTCTTAACCTCAAGTGATCCTCCCATCTTAGGTTCCAGAGTGCTAGGATTATAGATGTGAGCCATTGTGCCTGGCCTGATATGTGTTTTTGTTTTGTTTTGTTTTGAGACTGAGTCTCACTCTGTTGCCCCAGACCAGAGGACCTTGGCATCAGCCTAGCTCACAGCAACCTCAAACTCCAAGGCTTAAGCAATCCTCCCACCTCAGCCTTCTGAGTAGTTGGGACTATAGGTGCCTGCCACAATGCCTGGCTAATTTTTCTGTTCTTTAGTAGAGACGGGGTTTCACCCTTGCTCAGACTAATCTTGAACTCCTGAGCTCAAGTGATCGTCCCACCTCGGCCTCCCAGAGTGCTAAGATTACAGGTGTGAGCTACCACGTTCCCTGATGTGTATTTTTAATACATTTTGTTTTATTAACATTCTCTTTACCCTGTGGGAAATAGCCACTTATCCTGAAGATGTTGAATTCACTTAAGTCTCCCACTAGAGTGGCCACGGGAACACTGTTCATGAATTTGTGGCACAATGAGACTCATCAATAGCTCGCCTAATAAATATAGATTAAAAGGATATCCAATATCTGCCTTAAACCCACAAAGGAATATAAATTTTCAGCAAGAGATCAAGACTCTAATGAAGGCAGCAGGAGACGGCTTTAAAGACAATTCCCTGTTGCAACTTGATGATGAAAATCAGTCTTAACTGTGCATTTAATTTCTTTTGTGGGTTCAGAGCAGATCCCTAAAGTTTTATTCGATGGAGATTAATCATGATAGTCTTTGGAGCCTATAATGCTTCTAATATTTGGTAGAGCTAGTAAAAGATATTTGTGTGAATAATAATGTTTTCTCTTCTTACAGTGAAGTGTTCTATAGAAAAAACCTTCAAAAATTCTGTCTTTGAAGATACTAATTTGGGAAACAATGTGGGATTCATAAATATATAGCATTTATTTGTAAAAAACATTTATTTCCTAAGTGAAATTCTGTACCTTGACAAGGAAAAGAAACTTTTCTTTCTTTCTTTTTTTTTTTTTTTTCTTTTTTTGAGACAGAGCTATTGCCCTGGGTAGAGTGCTGTGGCATCACAGCTCACAGCAACCTCCAACTCCTGGGCTTAAGAGATTCTCTTGCCTCAGCCTCCCAACTAGTTAAGACTACAGGCACCCGCCACAATGCCTGGCTATTTTTTGGTTGTAGTTGTCATTGTTGTTTGGCAGGCCCGAGCTGGATTCAAACCAGCCAGCCCTAGTGTATGCAGCTGGTGCCTTAGCCACTTGAGGTACAGGCACTGAGCCGAAAGAAACTTTTTTTTAATTTTTGAAAAAGAGCCTTAAGCTGTCACCCTGGGTAGAGTGCTGTGCTGTCACAGCTCACAGCAACCTTCAACTCCTGGACTCAAGTGATTCTCCTGCCTCTGCCTCTCAAGTAGCTGGCCACTCCAAGCGCCTGCCACAATGCCAGGCTATTTTTTGGTTGCAGCCTTCATTGTTGTTTGGCGGACCTGGGCTAGATTTGAACCCGTCAGCTCTGGTATATGTGGCTGGTGCCTTAGCCACTTGAGCCACAGGTGCCGAGTTGAAAGAAACTTTATTTTTTTGAAAGAAATTTTTTTATATGAAAAGGAAACAGAGCCAAGAGGAACAGCAGCAAAACTCTTCTGTTGAGGTGGTAGAGACTTATTTAATAAGAACAGCATTTTAGAGGCCCATGGCAGCTTTGTAAAACTTGTGTGCTCTTCCTTTCTCTTTTTCTCATTGATTTCTCTTCTTGGCCTCTTCCACGCCTTTCAGGAGTGACTTATATTGTCAAATACGATGTACTTTATGAATGTTTTCCCCTGATTCTACTTTCCTGCACCCCAATCCCACATCTTCTATTCCTGTTTCCTCTTTAATTCTCCCCAGCTCTAAACCACAGGTTCTCACACTTTGCTGTACATGAGGATCAAATGAGAATTTGGGTTAGACATTCAGATTCCGGAGGGCAGGTATCTAGGAAACTGATCCAGAGAATCTGTCTTGACTTCCAGGAGTCTTGAGTTTTGCCAAATACCCTAAATATTCCTGTTGCAGGTGTCAAAATACACTCTGTTAGGTTACAGAAGAAGACTTGATCTTTCACCAAGGTATTTTCATTTTATTGAGGGAGGAAGGAATCTTTAATTGTAGAATTACAGGCATCGGTAATCCTTGCGGCTAGAGAGTTTCTTCTGAGAAGCTTAGCTTCCTGACAAATCCTATTGTGAGGCCTGCAGTTCTCTTGCTTAGATTCTGGCCCCCTCTTTACCCTACTAATTAACGGCAGCAATGGGGGTGGGGCCATAGGATATTATCAGTCTGATTTAGAATTCAAGGACTTGAAGAGTTGATGATCCTCATTCTTTAGTAGACTACTTTTCAGCTTTGTGAATTAGGTTTTGAAAATTTAACACTAGCTGAAAAGTAATTAAAATCTGTACTCAGGGCCGGGTGTGGTGGCTCACGCCTGTAGTCCCAGCGCTGTGGGAGGCTGAGGCAGGTGGATTGCCTGAGCTCAGAGGGTCGAGACCAGTATGACCAGCAGTGAGCCAGAGTAAGACCCCGTCTCTACTAATATCAAAAACAGTGGGACAGAGCATCGCCAGAGGAAGAAGAAAATGAACAAACAAACAAACAAAAAAAAAAGGAGTACTTCAAACAAAGAAGAATGAACAAGCAAGCTGAAATTAAAAAAAAAAAAAAATTAAAAAAAAATCTGTACTCAGCTTGCTTGACGTATAAGAAGTTGCTTCTGTTGTATGATTGAAAGGAACAGACTTGGTTTGCAAAAATGGCTCCCCTTTGGGGTGAACCTGAAATTCTACAATTACAATTGATAGCCTTTGGACCCTGGAAAATTATTAGGCTTCAAAAGTCTAATAATTACAATGCACATACTTCTAGATCACTATTACCTTAAACTGGAATTACTGAACATTTTGGTGGTAGACTAGTATGATGGGAATTGAGTTCAAGAAAGAATGAAAGAATAGAAGTAAGGAGAGCTTGTTATTTTATTATTTTTGAGACAGAGTCTTACTTGGTTGCCCTGGGTAGAGAGCTGTGGCATCATAGCTCATAGCAGCCTCAAACTCTTGGGCTCAAGTGATCCTCTTGCCTCAGCCTCCCAAGTAACTGGGACTACAGGCACCCGCCACAACGTCTGGCTGGTTTTTCTACTTGGTTTTCAAAAGTGAGGGTCTCACTTTTGCTTAGGTCGGTCTTGAATTACTGAGCTCAGGCAATCCACCCACCTCAGCCTCCCCGAGTGCTAGGATTAGAGGCGTGAGCCACTGCACCCACCCACCTCAGCCTCCCCGAGTGCTAGGATTAGAGGTGTGAGCCACTGCACCCAGCCCAGAGTTTGTTAATTACTCTACACAGGTAAACTGTAAGCAAAGAGGACCATTTAAATTGAATTAAATAAAAGGCAGAAATGGCTCTTTGGATGAATTCCAGACAAATTCTGAAGTAATTATCACAACATTGCAAATCAACTCTTCAAAATCATGGGCACGGTGGCTCACACCTGTAATCCTAGCGCTTTGGCAGGCTGAGGCAGGTGGACTGCCTGAGCTCAGGAATTCAAGACCAACTTGAGCAAAAGAGAGACCCCAGCTCTTAAAAATAGCCATGGCAGGTACCTGTAATTCCAGCTACTTGGGATATTGAGGCAAGAAGATCTCTCTCTCTTTTTTTTTTTTTTTTTTGAGATAGAGTCTCACTATGTTGTCCTGGATGGAGTGCTGTGGCATCACAGCTCATAGCAACCTTAAACTCTTGGGCTTAAGTGATTCTCTTGCTTCAGCCTCCTGAGTAGCTAGGACAAAAGGCACTTGCCACAATGCCCAGCTATTTTTTTGTTGTAGTTGTCATTCTTGTTTGGCAGGCCAGGGCTGGATTCGAACCCAGCAGCTCCAATGTATGTGGCTGGCACTCTAGCTACTGAGCTACAGGCGCTGAGCCACAAGAGGATCTCTTGAGCCCACGAGTTTGAGGTTGCTGTGAGCTATGATGCCCCAGCACTCTACACAGGGCAACAGCTTGAGACTCTGGCTTAAAAAAAAAAATCCCCCCAAAACAAAAAACCCCTTCAAAGTCAGAATACATCTGATTTTGTAGAATCGGTAGAAATATATTTTTATTGTATATGTTTTCTGACATCGATATACAATGAAATAACAGCATGCTTATTTTGTGTAATATAATACATATTGAAATCAATTAAAAATGTCACTTTAAAATATTGATGCCTGCTGTACTAAATTTAAGACTTTAGGAGGATGTTAAATGTTCAGCATAACTGAAAACTCTAAAATTGGAAAAGGATGCTCTTAGGATAGAAATGTGTATTTTGTGTCATGCAAGTTGTATTCAATTGTGTGGAAGCTTTAATGCTGGATGTGGTGGCTCAGATCTCTAATCCTAGTACTTTGGAAGGGTAAAGAAGGAGGATCATTTGAGGCCAGGAGTTTGATACTAGTCTGAGCAAGAGTGACACTTTGTCTCTACAAAAAATAGGGGTGGCACCTGTGGCTCAGTGGGTAGGGCGCCGGCCCCACATACCTAGGGTGGCGGGTTTGAACCCGGCCCTGGCCAAACTGCAACAACAAATAGCCGGGTGCTGTGGCGGGCGCCTGTAGTCTCAGCTACTCGGGAGGCTGAGGCAAGAGAATCGCCTAAGCCCAGGAGTTGGAGGTTGCTGTGAGCTGTGATGCCATGGCACCCTACCAAGGGCAATAAAGTGAGGCTCTGTCTCTAAAAAAAATACAAAAAATAATTTAGCAAGGCTGGGCATGGTGGCTCATCCCTATAATCCCAGCACTCTCGAGGCCAAGGAGTATAGATTGTCTGAGCTCAGGGGTTCAAGACCAGCCTGAGCTAGAGTGAGATCCTGGGCATTGTGATGGGCACCTGTAGTCCCAGCTACTTGGGAGGCTGAGGCAAGAGGATCACTTGAGCCCAAGAATTTGAGGTTGCTGTGAGCTATGATGCCATAGCACTCTACTGAGGGTGACAAAATGAGACTTCGTCTCAAAAAAAGACTTCAGTGAAGTTCATAGATGGTATCTTATGAATCCTTTTTGAATAACGGGCATTGTTATCTCTACTTTATCAGAATGAAAATCAAAGTATTCAAAAACTTGCCAGGCCTCCACAGTGGCTCACATAGCACTCTGGGAGGCCAAATCAGGAGGATGCCTAGAGCTCAGGAGTTCAAGACCAGCATGGGGAAGACTGAGACCCTGTCTCAGATAAACTAGATGTGGTGGTGCCTGCCTGTAATCCCAGCTACTCAGGAGACTGAAGCAAGAGGATCACTTGAACCCAAGAGTTTGAGGTTGCTGTGAGCTATGATGACGCCATGGCACTCTACCCAGGGTAACAGAATGATGTCTCAAAACAAACAAACAAACAAACGACAACAACAACAAAAATAAAGATAACTTGTCAAGGGCAAAAGTTTCCTCAAAACTACCACCAGAAGAGAACCCATAATGGTGAATGCTGCCTTGGACAGGGTCTCACTCTTGCTCAGGCTGTGAAATCTTGAATAAGAGCATCTTATAAGTGTTATTGTTTCTGCTCTCATCTGTATTATTGTAATTATACACAGTGACTTTAATTTGGCTTAAGACACTATAGTCTGCAGCTATTTTATAAGAGCTGGTTGTTTTTGACATTTACTTTGAAACAAGGTGAAGGGGAAAGAAATCCCTCCACCACCAAAACTTCAACTTTAGTAAAAATCATTTTCCGCATAAAATCTCCTGTCTTTTTTTTTTTTTTTTTTTTTTGAGACAGAGCCTCAAGCTGTCGCCTTAGGCAGAGTGCTGTGGCATCACAGCTCACAGCAACCTCCAACTCCTGGGCTCAAGCTAGTCTCCTGCCTCTACCTCCCAAGTAGCTGGGACTACAGGCGCCCGCCACCATGCCCGGCTATTTTTTGGTTGCAGCCGTCATTGTTGTTTGGCGGGCCTGGGCTGGATTTGAACCCGCCAGCTCAGGTGTACGTGGCTGGTGCCTTAGCTGCTTGAGCCACAGGCGCCGAGCCTTTTTTTTGTTTTTTTTTTTTGAGACAGAACCTTAAGCTGTCACCCTGGGTGGAGTGCCGTAGCATCACAGCTCACATCAAACTTCAACTCCTGGACTCAAGCGATTCTCCTGTCTCTGCCTCCCAAGTAGCTGGGACTACAGGCACCTGCCACAACACCCCGCTATTTTTTTGGTTACAGCCGTCGTCGTCGTTTGGGGGGCCTGGGCTGGATTTGACCCCCCCAGCTCAGGAGTTATGTGGCTGGGACCTTAGCTGCTTGAGCCATAGGCGCCAAGCCAGAATCTCCTGTCTTGATGGTTTAACACTTTATGTATCATTTTAAGCTTCACTTTCCAGTACTTGTTTAACATAGAAGCATAAATTGCTATGCTGTGAAGGATTCTAATAAGATATATTGTAGATACTGAACTTGAGGAATTCTTATTCTAAAAATGAAGGTTGTAACAATGTGAGTCTTGTCTTATATCAAGTCATATGATTAGTTTTATTTTTCTTTTTCCAAGAGAATTGACTGAGTTTGTTTTGTCATTGTTTAAGCTCTAATCTAGGGTGATAATAAGTGTGAGCCAGCATTCAACCGTACATACAATTTTGATACTATATTCAAGTCACTGAGTGTGTACATTTTGCTTGGAGAATTGTACACTTTGCATCAGGCACTTGCACATTGATACCCATGCATGGCTGTAATGGGAAACATTTGAGTCTCTTTGCAAAAATTTGCTCAGTGTGAAATCTGTTCCTAACACAATGGTCAGAGTGAAAGGAGTTTCATTACATGGCTAGGCATTTTTTCCTTCCCTGGGGAATATAAAAGGTGAATGCAATACTTTCCAGTTTAAAGTTACCACAAAACTTCATAATCTTAACCTCAAAATCTACTCCAAAATTTATACAGAGAACCAGAGGCCTTGAGCTGGCTGCAACTGCCTGTTTGATCTTGGTTAAGTTCCAAAAAGCCGGTGAGTGTTCAAAGCAGGGCCAGGGGCAACTCTGTGCTTTACTCCCGCTCTCTTTCTCTTCCCTCTACACTCCCTCTCTCCTTCCTTTGGTATGAACTGCAGTATATATCCATTTCAATAACCCTGGACACCACAGATTCTAGAACAGCGAGGAAAGCGTCTTTCCTTATTGATACTGACAGCCCCTTTGGTCAGAAAACGTCCCTCAACAGATGTTAGAGAATGTGGTCATAAACCAGAAAGCTATCTGTTACAACTTTAAGGCCTTTTTGTTGCCAGCTCTCTAAATTCCACTGGATAAGGTTTAATTTTTTTCCCCCTTTCTTCAGAAACCTCTCCTGAGGGTTTAGGATACAGGAAAAGTAGTTATAGCTTTAAAAAAAGTTGCTGACTTCGCTTTTCTATTAGTTACCGTTCCTCATCTTCCCAAAAGGAAATAAAGAACATAAAGGACAATTATGAAGCAATATCAATAATAAAATGAGTTCATTTGATTATTCAAGGTACTGAATTTGGAAATTGAATAATGACTTTTTTTTCTCTCTAAGCACTCTGGATGTTATTTTAATCCAATCATATTATCGGAAGAGAGTTTCAAATTATTTTAACTCTGGCTAATGAATACACCCCATTGATATTAAAAAGAATTGAGTTAAATGCTGACTTTCAGGCCCAAAAGAGAATTATTGTCTTAGTACTGACCTACTCTGAAATTCACTTTCAATCAAATGGGCCACCCAGCATAAAAGAATTCAGACTAAAATTCCTAATGACCAAATCATTGTTCATAAATAAATAAAACTGGAGATTTAGCACTGTACTATAATGTCTTCTTCTTTCCTGAGAAGATTTATTCTCTGTAACCTGAATCAAGCAAGTATGACAAATAAACACAGGAAAAGAAGATGAAGGAAAAAGAACAGAAATGGTATGCTGACACAGGTGATAGTGATGACAATTGTCTGTGGCTCAGCTCCGGAGCCCGAGTGAGTCCTCTACTTGCTGATATAACCATTCCAAATATCTCACTTGTTCCCTCTCCCCTGCCTTGCCCCCTCAATTCTGAGTTTTGGCAGCAATGAGGAAGGTGTTGCTCTGTTTATATTTTCATTGCAAATCTTCTGAACACTGTGCAAAGAATGCAATGTTTAGAGCGATGATGCCTAATAACACAAATGCAGGGGAAAATCTGAGTGTTAAAGTAGATCGTATATTCTGGGGTGTGTATGTATCTAATCTCATCCCATATATTTCTTTTTACAATGTGACACTGACATCCCTCCCCTGAGAAGGCATGTTTCTCAAGAACTCGGGAAAATCTTTGTACCTGCCTCAACAAGTACAATGCAATGGAAATGATGCGGTTTGATCTCTGAGGCTACTCATGAAAGGTAATAGGGTTTCTGGCTGGCTCCCCGGCCCCCTCATGATGCTCCCTTTTGGAACCCTGTCACCATGTTTAAGGAAGCCAGGGCCACCTGTAGATGTTCTAATTCACAGCCTTAGCTGAGAAGGGTTGCCTGGTGAGAAAGAGGACAGGAAAGAAGGGTAGAAAGGAAGTCGGTGTGCTGCTACAGAGTGAACAGTGGACTTGATGACTGTTACTGAGTTTCCATATGTATCAGGCACTGTTCCAGATGGGGGGTACAGCTGTGAACAAAACAGACAAAAATAGGATGGCACCTGTGGCTCAAAGGAGTAGGGCGCTGGCCCCATATGCCAGAGGTGGCGGGTTCAAACCCAGCCCTGGCCAAAAACTGAAACAAACAAAGAAAAACAGACAAAAACAGGTTCTGCAAATTTACCTTACTGAGCCTTTTACAACTGAGAGAATCAAGCTTAGTGATTATATAATCCCGCCCCAAATTTGTAATTACAGTGTAATTAATTTATGGGAATTAATTTGTTCTTTGAAATAAAATTCCCAGCCAGGCATGGTGGCTCATTTCTGTAATCCCAGCAGTTTGGGAGGCTCAGGGAGGAAGATTGCTTGAAGCCAGGAGTTCAAGACCAGCTTGGGCAAGATAGCAAAATCCTGTCTCTATAAAAAATCAAAAGATTAACTGAGTAAAGTAGCCCATCCCTACAGTCCCAGCTGCTCGGGGGGTTGAGGCAGGAGGATGACTTGAGCCTAGGAATTTGAGGGAGTTCAAGGTTGCAGTGAGCTACCGTGATACCATTGCTCTCTAGCCTGGGCAACAGAGCAAGACCCTTTCTCTCAAAAACAAACAAACAAACAAACAAACAAACAAACAAACAAACCAGATAGAGTTCCCCTTATTACAGATAAATAAAACAAAGCCTAGTGAAGTTGATGGTGATTCACTTTCGGGAGACCACTGGGGATTGTTGCTACGTCATCTTTGTGCCTATGTTTCACTTTTTCCATAAAAATCACCAGGGGTATGTTCACCCCTAGCTAGTGATTTGTGATAAGTTAAATGACATGCATCCCTGTCCAGAAGACATTTACCTAGTATAGGGGAGAAAGAAAATTTTCCTCTATCCTCTTACATTCTGGGGCCTTCAAATTAGACCAATAAAAGTAGATTAATAGGTGAAAAGGTATATACATTTTATTTGATGTTTATATTTTAGGTTTTATGTGCATGGAGGACTTCAGAGAAAGTGAGAACCCAAACAGGCAGCAAGAGAAAAAATAAACAATAAGAGCAACCCCACAGGTGACTGGGTCACAACCAGTGATCTGATTCAGATCATCAGGCACAAATTCTGAAATAACTGTGGTAATATGTTCAAGAAAAGGCAAAAAAGAAAGAAAAGGCAAGACAGATAATTTCACCAGAGAATTGGACTCTATTTTAAAAAGAATCTAGACCAGGCATGGTAGCTTATAGCTGTAATCCTAGTAGTTTGAGAGGCTAAGGCAGGAGGATTCTTTAAGCTCAGGAGTTTGAGACCAGCTTGAGCAAAAGCAAGACCCTGCATCTATTAAAGATAGAAACATAGGCAGGGTATTGTGGTGGGTGCCAAGTCCCAACTACTCAGGAGGCTAAGACAGAGGATCACTTGAACCTGGAGTTTGAGGTTGCTGTGAGCTAGGCTGATGCTGTGGCACTCTAGCCTTAGACAATAGAGTAAGACTCTGTTTGGGAGACACGGGGAAGAAAGACCCACGATATATTATCTCATTTTCTTTAAATGTAGATGAATTTTACTTGGACTCTATAACATATCCACGTTCACCTTTAATATATGTGCTTGGCCTCGTCATTCCCTATAGAGACAAAGAGAAGGAAGTTGGAGGAAAAAGCATTTTTGTTCTTCATTTCTTTTTTTTTTTTTTCCACTTCTTTATTGTTTATTGTTGGGGATTCATTGAGGGTACAATAAACCAGGTTACACTGATTGCATTTTTTAGGTAAAGTCCCTCTTTTTTTTTTTAGAGACAGAGTCTCACTGTGACGCCCTCGGTAGAGTGCTATGGAATCACAGCTCATAGCAACCTTCAGCTCTTGGGCTTAGACGATTCTCTTACCTCAGCCTCCCAAGTAGCTGGAACTATAGGCACTCCCCACAATGCCTGGCTATTGTTCTTCATTTCTTATTACTGTGAACAATGAAAGTCTTTAGGAAACTCCTAAGGGAGGCCGGGCGAGGTATCTGGCACTCCCAGAGTGGTAATCTTAGTGGATTACCTTAGTGGATCACCTAGCTCAGGAGTTTGAGACCAGCCTAAGCAAGAGAAAGCAAGACCCTGTCTCTAAAAGAAGCTGGGGCTCAGTGCCCATGGCTCAGTGGTTAGGGCTCTGGCCACATACGCCAGGGCTGGTGGGTTTGAACCTGGCTGAACAATGACAACTACAACAAAAAAATAGCAGGACGTTGTGGTGGGCACCTGTAGTCCTAGCTACTTGGGAGGCTGAGGGAAGAGAATCGCTTAAGCCCAAGACTTTGTGGTTGCTGTGAGCTGTGACACCACAGCGCTCTACTGGAGGCAACATAGTGAGACTCTGTCTCAAATAAATAAAAATAAGTAGCTGGGCACTGTGACAGGTGCCCGTAGTGCCAGCTACTTGGGAGGCTGAGGCAAGAGGATCACTTAAGCCCTAGAGTTTGAGTTTGCTGTTAGCTTTGATGCCAGGTGACAAAGTGAGACTGTCTCAAACAAAGACAAAATAAATAAATTATTACAATAGTTTTGGGCCTCAGCAAGGTGCCACAAACCTGTAACCCTAATACTCTGGGAGGCCGAGGCAGGCAGATCTCTTGAGTTTAGGAGTTCAAGACTAGTCTGAGTATGAATGAGATCCTGACTCTATCCAAAATAGATAAATTAGCTGGGTATGGTGGCAAGTGTCTCTGTAGTTCAGCTACTTGGAAGGCTGAGGCAGGAGAATTGCTTGAGTCCAGGATTGTGAGGTTGCTGTGAGCTAGGTTGATGGTGCTAATGTACTCTAGCCCAGGCAACAGAGACCCTGTCTCAAAAAAAAAAAAAAAAAAAAAAGATTTGTTACTGGTGTTTGTTTTTTTTTTAGACAGAGTCTCACTATGCCGCCCTGGGTAGAGTGCCATGGCGTTACAGCTCACAGCAACCTCAAACTCTTGGGCTTAAGTGATTCTCTTGCCTCAGTCTCCTGAGTAGCTGGGACTACATATACCCGCCACAATGCCCGGCTATTTTTTGGTTGTAGTTGTCATTGTTGTTTGGCAGGCCTGGGCTGGGTTTGAACCCGCCAGCTCTGGTATATGTGGCTGGCACTCCAGCCGCTAAGCTACAGGCACTGATCCTATTACTGCTCTATTTTTCATCTGTTTATAATTTGTGTATAGTGGGCATACTTTCCTCTTTCTTTTTTCTTTCTGTCTTTTTTTCTCTTTTTTGAGACAGAATTTTAATATGTCACCCTCAGTAGGGTGCTGCGGTGTCACAGTTCACAGCAACCTCAAACTCTTGGGCTTAAGTGATTCTCTTGCCTCAGCCTCCCAAGTAGCTGGGACTACAGGTGCCCACCACAATGCTGGCTACTTATTTTTTTTGGTTGTAGTTGTCATTGTTGTTTGGCAAGCCTGGGCCAGGTTCGAACCCTCCAGCTCCGGTGTATGTGGCTGGTGCCCTAGCCGCTGAGCTACAGGCACTGAGCCCTACTTTCCTCTTTCTTAGATGAGGAACAGAAGCTCAGAAAGTTGACCACTTCTTATGAGGTGGACCCTTTCTCTTTACTCACCACCTACTGAAGCCTGCCCTGGGGCACAAATGCCAGCGGAGGCTGTACTGGCAGCAGCAGCCACTTTTATTCCTGGGGATAAAACTCTGGACACCTTTCCTCTACAACAGGGGTGGCGAACACGCGGCTAGAGCCGCATGCGGCTCCCGGCCAAAATGAATTTCGGCTCTTTGCCTCTTATCATTATTTTGTATACTGTGGCTCTTTGCCAAGTTTGGATTTTGTTATGCTGCTTCTGAG